>CATIWQ010242473.1:0-33651 GCA_949673415.1 Euphorbia schlechtendalii
CACTTAAAAATTATATTATACGTATAAAAATATCTGCATTACTTATTCAGATTTTTATCTACGGCTGCAATAAATATTAAATATTTGCGAGTCAAATAAAATAGAAGTGTAAAATATAAAGTAAACGCTGGTTAGTTTGCTAAAACAAATAAAGACAAACTTGATTTTGGAGCCTCCAAGTTACTGTGTAAATACTATGCAAATTATTATGCAAAATTATGTATGAGATTTTACGTTTCTTATTATTTACAGTTTGTGCCATTAGTTTTCCCATAAATAGGATTCAATTTTTCTTATTCAATACACCTCAGAAATAATAAATAAAATCTCTTTGATATTCTCTCTCTATTTCTCTTCTTGTAGTTATAATATTCTTGTAGTTATATTTTATTTTCCAACACGTTATTAGCTCGACCTTGCTCTATCAAATCCAACCAAATATTCCTGAAGTAAGGTGTGTTTTTATTTTCAAATATGTCTCATTTGAAAAATCTTGATTTTGCTCCTCTTGATGTATCTGGAAAAAACTACTTAACTTGGGTGCTCGATGTAAAAATACATTTAAAATCACTGGATCTTGATAGATGTATCATTGAAAATAATAATGCCTCAGCATAACATAAAGCATTGGCCCTAGTTCTTCTCCACCGTCACCTTGATGAAGGACTTAAGGTAGAACACCTGATTGTTGAAGATCCCGCAAATCTGTAAAAACAACTGAAAGACAGGTATGATATGATTTCAAGAAATATTAAATGTTAAATATTTGCGGGTAAAATAAAATAGAAGTGTAAAATATAAAGTAATCGCTGGTTAGTTTGCTAAAAAACAAATAAAGTGTAGTTACTTCTGATTTGAACAATTTCAAACATAAGGTATGAACTTACGAAAAAAATCTGTTTTTTTTTTTTTTGAAAAACTCCCGGAGAGTCAGTGAAACTCTCCGAAAGCAAAAGGTTTGAGGCAGGAGAAAATTTCGGGGCGAGGTCCCCAACTAGGTTGGTTTCCGCGCTTGCCTACAAAACTCCCGACTCTCTTTTATTAATAAAATAGTTACAATTCTCGAGAAGAGAAAAGTAACTTAAATACAAAGTAAGAATCTCGGGTTCATAAAAAGGTCCGTGGACGCAAAACAAATGCTACGACTATTACAACGAAACAAGAACCAATAAAGATTAACACTAGCCGTCAAGATATCTCTATTATCGAGCTTTCCTTCAAAGATCCACATGTTGCGGCGTTTCCAAATGAACCAATTAATAACTAGCCAAAGAGAAATCCCGTAGTCATATGAGTTGCCTGGCCGAAACATTGCTAGCCATATGATGCTTGAATACAAGTTTCATCTAAAAGTTAGCCAATTTACAATATCTAATACACGGAAACAACTTGCAGACTTTCATTCATCTAATTTAGAAAAAGGAAATGAAGATTAAAGATGTGTTTCAAGAAAATTTAAATTTATGAAAAAACATACAACACAAAGAGTATTAATTTATAGATGTTTTATTGTACATTGAAAAGAGATGTGGTTTGTGATCGTCAAACCGTCGTTTATATTTTCTGAGTTAAATTAATAGTCAAATGACATAAAGATTAGTCATATATTTTGCTGGGACTTAATTATAGTCTAAAATTAGCAGATAAAAAATTGCTTACCATAAAAATATTTAATGATAATATAACCGACCAGTTGAATTTGAGTTAATGTCAGGGCTTTTGTGACCTTTGCACATTCGTCATCAGCAGATGTTAATTTTCAAACATACAAAATAAAATTGGAAAAATTTCCAAATTACGGTTTTATACATTACATCAAATGAACATTGACTTTATCACTTTATCAAATGAAATTTTGTGAAAAGTTGTTTCTAATTCTAAGGAAGCTAATTTGTTATGGCATGTTTTTATAAGGAAAAAAAGTATTTTGAGTTTTTTTTTCCTCCAAAATTTAGGTCATTGTCAAATATAAAGAAGTAAATAAAGAGTAACAAAAAGTGTGTTTACCAATATTTATAAGAAAAATATAGGGGTTAAGACAGGTTTTTCCAACTCAAGACTAAACAAAATTTTTTATTAGAGGAAGACTTGCATATTGCTTTACTAATGGAGACTTTAACCAGAGACTCAACTCAAATAGAGATACTGCAGTTTTTCAAAAACAATAGAGATACTTCAAAAGTCACTTTCTTATCGATGAGCCTACTTTTGAGTTATCGTTTTACTGAATATTGTAGAACAAAATTCAATGATAAAGCATTAATAGAGTGAACTATTGAATATATATAAAAAGTTGTGATGGAATGGATCAACTGCCCTGGAGTAAAATATTACTAAGTCAAGGAAAATTAATAAGTAAGCCTGTCTAAATTTATTCAAGCTCTAACATTAAGAAAAAAACAATTCCATCATCATGATCACTGCCCACTCCAAAATATCAAACTCCTTCTCCTTTATATATTTCACTGCAACATTAGTGCTTAAACCATAAACATCAATAAAGTCATTAAGTGGGCAGGAAGGGGCAACCTGAAGAACACTGGTTTATCTTTGAAAAATATTTAAAATGATGGGTAAATTATTGATGTATATTGTGATTTCAAGTGTTGTTTTTGGATCCACCGAGGCAACAAATTATGTAGTAGGAGATAGTTTGGGATGGCAAAATCCTCCTAATTCTTCTTTCTATTCTGATTGGGCTTCCACTCATACTTTTATGGTTGGCGACTCCATCTGTAAGTTTTTCTTCTTTATTATGTTTCTAGAGAGATTATATAGTAGATCGAATCAGTATGAAATATGCGTAATATTGGTTAACAAAAAATATGACATAAAAACTACCACTTGGCTTTTCGTTCTTGGAGTAGATCGGAATAAAATGAATAATAATGATATAATCTCTCGCTATGATTCAAACCTTTTCCATCAAATGATCCCTCAATTTGTCATATTTCTTCTACTGCACCCCTAAACTTTGAAAATGTCATGGTATCTTCCTCAATTTGGTAAAAATACACATGTTTGCTCTCCGAGCGCCATGTATTAACTTTTGATTGATTTGACTTTTCAAATATGTCATTTTCTGATTTTTCCTCTCCAAATCAGAAGCTGACATGTGACATCCATGATTAAACTGATACATTTTTACCAAGTTGAAGGGATTATGGGAACATTTTCTAAGTTTATGGAACAATAAATAAAACATGACAAATTGATGGGGCTCCAGATCTATTTGGCTTAATTATTTTCTATTAGCATGTTTATGAGCCCAAACTCATGCCTTACAAAATCATTTCATTTGTTAATATATGGATATTAGCAAACTACTTATAATTTTCATGGATAATCAATGAGTATCCATTCTTGTAAAACATTTTGTACTAATATATAATTTTGGATAGTGTACATATCTAGTTTTATAATATTTACTACATCAAAGCTATTTTTTTTATTTAAACTCATTTAAAAACCCTTATAAACCATATTCAACAAAATTAATTTATAAAATTAAATTTCAAATTAAACAAATCAAAATTCTTAAAACAGGATCATTAAATCTGAAAAGGATAGGAATGTAAAACTGGTGGGCATACATTTTAATTATTAAATTTAACACTCACATTATTTTAAACCTCTGAAGTTTAACTTAGATTTATCATATTATTTTTTTTACTCATGCTTATGTGTATTAACTATGCTCAGGCAACTTCTCAAAACACAATTTGGATTTCTCTAAAGACATTGAAATATTTTAATGGTGTTTGTTCTTTTTAGATTAATGTAATAAAGTTGAATTAAACTTAGGTTAACACGATTTTGAATGTGAAGGAAGACATTTAATTAGGCGTAATGAGTAGACAAGAGTGACTAAGTAAAAAAACTTTTATTAAAAATGGAAATTGGTTTCCTTATATCTCATATTGCATACTATATATTCCATTCAAAAAATGAAAGAAAACAAAAGAAAAGTTTCATTATCTCCAAAATTAAAATACAGCATTTCCTAGGTATACAACCCTTGTGTAACCCATTCTATTATCTTATCACATGTTGTTGAGGCCTCATGCATATTTTCACCTCTTGGCACGTGGTAAATCTCATGTTTTCGTTTTCTTATTATCTCTTATCTCATCTGTTTGACATGTTAAGCAGATAGGTATTCCTCTTTTGAACAATAGATTTCACCATTGGGCTTGAGTACGTAGTTCATTCGGCCTATTTTCTTTCATCAGTTTTGATGGCTTTGATCTGTAAATTTTCTCATATTGGGTTAGTATCTGGGCGATGCTCATGTTTTTTATCCATAACACTTCGGTGCATTTCTTTCAATTGCTTTGATCATCAATAGATTTTCTCAAATAGCTGATGGTGATTAGTTCTTCAGTTTCTCCATTGTTTGATCTTCCTATTAGAACAACTCTTTTGTTTCTAATATAATCTTCTAAATTTAACTTTAATACTGGGTACTGCAACACCCATGAGACAATAAATTCTAATGGTTTTTGAGATTCCCTCTTAATCTTCAATAAATACCTATATTTTTTGCCCTTTTATCAAGGTTATGTTTTCATACGTATAAATATTTTTCTCAAAAATCAGTAATTCAAGGAGTTACTAAAAGTATCAACTAACTGAGTTGGTTAACCTCTTCCCTAGTTCTTTATATAAAAAGTACTACGTATATACATATATTTGTTCATTAGAAACGTCACTCACGAAATATGATGAATTGCTAAGGTTTAATAACGCTGAAACTTGCCGCCATTTTTATTGACATGATATGTTAATTTCATTGTGTGTAACATGAGGCTAGTAAAATTATTTCGTTACGAATGAAATAACAAACATATGGCGTAACCGTAAAGGTAAATGAAATTTCAGTATTTAACTTCGCAACGGGAGTACACGATGTGGCCACCGTGACGCAAGATGCATATAACAACTGCAACACAGGCAATCCTCTCAATGTTTTAAACAATGGACCTGCTAATATTACTCTCAATTCTACTGGAACTTTATACTACATTTGCACCTTTCCCAATCACTGCTCTGTTAGTCAAAAACTAGCTGTTAATGTTGTTGAATCCTCCACTCCGCCTGGCATCACCGCGGGTTCACCTCCACCGCCACCGCCTGCAAATTCTTCAGCCTCCACTGTAGTTTTTTCGTCCACATTTTTGTTTATGTCTATGGGGTTTATGTTCATGTATCATTTATCCTTTGTTAGTTAACTTTAATTTATATTAATTTCCTTAGCTTTCCCTGTATGTGTACTTGAATAATTCAAACTACTATATAATAATGTTTTCAAGATTGTGGTGTATTGATGATTGATTTTTCCCGAATATCTTAATTATGTAAAATCACAAAGAATAAACTTTCGTATCACAATCAAGAAAGACTAGCAAACCATATTGTAACGGTCTAAGAAATACATACCAATCGGAGTACAATCTATGATAGTCCATTATTGACTATTTAAATATATTTTTTATTTTCATCACGAGGTGGTTTAGGTTGGTTCTCAGTTGTAGATGAAATCTCTAAGTCATGTTCACATTCAAACTAATTCATGATCGCTAATTTACGAGTGCCTCAATAAGCAGGATGATTGACTACAAGATTTAAGATTTACATTCCAAAATTCGATTCCAGGTAGATGCTTAAGGATGAACTAGTCTCTACCACTAGACTACATCTTTGGGATCATTATTTTAAATATTTTTTGAATGGTGAAGTGAAAAGAAAGAAAATCGGAACATACTTATGTGGTCATGTATATTGCATTTATTGTGTGGTCATTTAAACAAGGCTCACAAATCCTAGTAGAACTGAACGGTTACAAAGGAGTTCCTATTTAAGGTGAATAACTACAAATATCTTCACTTGCTTTTGGTAATTGGGTTAATATTAAATGTGAAAATCTCTTGGCTTTTTGCAACTCGTGTAATGCTATTGGTCATACTACTGCTACGTGTCGGAAAATAGCAACCTCCAAACCCTCTCATCTTGTCAATTCCGTGGAAATTTGCATGGGGAAGTAAGATAACGCGGTAAATCAACTAATCATTCGAAGGATATTCTTGCTAAGTATGTCCTCCATCGTATTGAATCAAGCTTATAGGTTAAGATATCTAACAACAATCACAAAAATTTGTAGGCATTACACCACATGGCTTCACCTCAAATCACAATAGGATTAAAAATTCTGATAATACGTTGCCATCAGACTAATTCCTTAAATGTCAGTTTTTGTGAAGAGGAAACTGCTTCAAAATCTTCTTTCTCGAAGAAGTTCATGATACTTTTGTGGACCAACATGAAGGTAAAGAAATTATGTCTTAGGCTGACAGATTTGAGACGAGTGATGAGGAGGAGTCACTTGCCACCACCACCCCTCGTTTTGTTGGGAGAGAGAGAGTTGCTACTTTCATGTTATAAAAGTTATTGGCACGGGATAGACAATGAAGATATTTTTTATGCCATTTGTTTTCTCAACAGAAAAAGAACAACTTTTCCATGGCCAGTCTTCAGCAAATAAGTGCACACGTAGGAAACCCGATAGATATTCTCATCAACCTTTTTGTTTGGGGTTTTATTAACTTTTGTCGATGTTATTGTGAGCTTTTGATTGTTTCTTGCATTAGTTTTATTTATTTTATTTTAACATTTGTTTATATTTTATTTTTATAAAATAAAATTCGTGTCAGATGTCTAGCGTCATTGCCTTAATAAGTGTTTAACAATTATAAGTAAAACCTTTATAAATTAATATAGTTTGGACCTGAGAATTTTATTAATTTAAAGAGGTTTTAATTTATCGATAAATTAATAATTATAAAGATTTTTTAGTGGGAAAAAATTAGATTTTATTTATATAAATTCAAATAAAATGAATTGTATTATTTTATGTATTATACTTAATATAATGAATATTATTTTCACATGAACTATTTAGTGTTATATACTAAACAGTTTGAGTCACAAAATGAAGTATGTTCAGAGGTCCAAAACTTAAAAGAAAGCAAATATCATTTTTGAAAATAAAGCTAAAGATGATGTTGATGACATCACACTTTCAAGGCCCATTACTCATAAAGAAGCAATGATCAACTAATCAAAAACAATAAAAAAAAGTTTTAATACTGTTAAAAAATAATACACCATAGTTTTTGGATGCAATAAGAAATATTAGAAATGTAATTCAAGAAGATTAAAATTTTAAAAAGAAGTACACAACAATATAATCATATTTCACAAATTATTATATAATAAAGGTGAATTATTATTTTATGATATTATTGGGACCATGTATAAATAAAGGAATTTTCAAAAGATTATTATTATGTTATCTTATTGAAATTGCTCATTTTTTAACTGATCCAAACCGAGACCGGAAAAATATATTATTTTACAGAGATTATTAATTTAAAGAGTTAATTTATAGAGATTTTAGTTGAATGTTATTTAATTTAATATCTTATTAGTCAAATTAAAAAATTATATAAGTTGTGTGGATGTTTTATATTGTCAAAAAAGTATTTGTTACAAAAGGCGTGTTGAAGTTTCTATTATAATCGTTTCTTTTTTAGTTTTACTTTAAGAATTTAGGTTCGGAAAGAACACACTAGGACAACGAGGATAAAATAATTATTAATTTTTTAAATAAACGAAATAAAATTAGTTAATATACTGTAAGTCAACATATATTGATTCTAAAATATGTTTAGTTTAAACATAACTTTTACTAAAAACATAACCTACTACCAATCTATCATATGGTTTGGTTGGAGGTAGCAGACTAGATCCGAATCATATCCTTATAGTTTCAGTTATGTTTTTATTTGTTAGTTCTAAATCTTGTTAGATCCATTGGATTCATTACACCTCAAATCTAGATCAAATGATTATCACAGATTTGGGTCAAAAACGTTTTCGAATTGGATATTTAAAAATTTATTTCAAGTAGTATAACGAAATTTTCAAAAAAAAAAGTAGTATAACGAAGAGAATTATACCAATAACCAACTAAAAATATTTGTTCATACAGTTGGTATCTTCATCCATTTAAAACAACAAAGTTCAAATGTTAGGTAGTCGACCTCATCAATACAACTTACGCATTTTTTTGTCTTCTCAAAATGAACTTTCACAAAAAAAAATTCAATCAGGTGATTATGATTATGGATCCAAATTATCTCCTCTAACTTCATGACTTCACCATAAAGTATGAGAGAGATAAACACAAACCAATAAAATAATTATTGTTAATTCTATAGCACTTAGATTTCGCTCGTTATAGGACTTGACCAAACATCTCACGACAAGAGCTGACGACAGCTATGCAACACCTGTATGAAAGTCAGTACCATCCCTTAAAGGGCAGGTTTTCTTGTTCACATGTCAAGGGCTGGTAAGGTTTTGCTCGTTGTATCGTATTAAACCACATGCTTTATTTTTGAAAGTTAGAACATATTTTTCAGGTGATTATTAATTTTATATTAAAAAACATTTTATCAAACTAATCAATCGCGTTCTCTTAAATTTGTATTGGTCAAATTAAATTTATAACTATGGGTGTTAACGAGCCGAACCGAGCCTGAACATGCTTGGGCTCAGCTCGGCTTGTAAAATAAAATGACCGGCTCAACTTGGCTTGAAGTTTGTCAAGCTTATAATATTTTAGCTTGGCTCGTTAAAGGATCTTGTAACCTGATGGACAACAAAAAAAGTAAGATATGAACAAAAAAAATATGGTAGTGATGAAAATTTTGATAGAGAGTCATAGACTATATGTTTGTGTGAGAGATATATTATATATTAAGTGAAATATTATATGAGCTTGTTTGCAAGCTTTCGATCCGAATCTTAGAAAATTTGGCTTGGCTTGTTAATATCTCGAGTTGATCTCGAATTCAAGTTGAGCTCTAACCGAGCTTTGATCGAGCCAAATCTCGAGTTATTTACGAATCACTGGACTTGTTAATACTCCTATTCATAATAGTTATAAATACAACACTACACCATAATAAAGATCCAAGTCTGGATCAGGTTCTTCAAATTTATAAAACCCAATCGGATTCATATGTTTTTATGTTGGATCCATATTCAATGAGCGTGATATATAGGATCTAGACCCTGAGAAAACAGATACATGTCCATGGATCTTGACCAGGTCATAATCCAATCTCATTCCTACTTGGATAATTACTTCAACTGTTGGTGTGCCATAGCTCACAGGCATTGATTCTTAATAATTTATGATAACTTGTATTACATTTGTGTTTCATAATAATAAAGGCAATGAACCTACTGCATTTATATTATCTTGTGTTATAATATGAGTAGGGTATCCGTTGATTATAAATCATAAAACTGTCCCAAGTTTGCTCGGTCATGAGATTGATTAGAACTAAAGATGTAAGTTAAATGATCTATAGTAATGGATTTACTATGTCGCTTGTTAAGTAGATCATGAACATGGGCACATGTCGTGTACATGGGCTGGACCGATCCATGCTAAGTAGGTCTTGATTATCCTTAGACTTAATTGCAACGTACTAGTAACCTAGAATTGGGTAATCTATTGTATACACCTAACGGGTCCTTAATTATTGGATTACAATTATGGGTATGCTCATTTTATTTCATGAACATGTTATTAGTAGTGTTGTAGTTTAAGGATTGTCATTTCAGTTTGAAAAAATTGAAAGACATCGTGCCGGCGTGGATGAACCATAATAAAGGGTGTTAATTATCATTCCTTATTCATCAGTTAGATGTCGAGAGCAAAGAATTTTGTAAGATAACTACTGGGTTCAGTATTTAGATAACACAGCTATATTCTATCCCAATTGAGAGGCTGTAATGGTTTGCTAGAATTCGCTTACAGTCTATGGGTAAAGCCCATTGCCAATATATGAATAGATCCAAAGAATCGTGCGCTTAGAATCACTGATTCGGGATTTATTGTACATGTAATGTTACAAGACGTAATGAAAAAGTGATTATTAATTAATTGACATGTCAAGTTAATGTAATTGAATAATCAATGTAACTCCAATGAATTAATTTAGTCAATGGTATTATATAATATAATATATATTATTCGTTAAAGTTAAATTAAGTTGATTGAATGTATTTACGTATGGTATTTGTTTAATTGACAATTAAATAAATTCATATGTGAAATAATTTAATTGAAAAAATTTATTCAATAATATTTGCATACTAAAATAATTTGTTAACTACTTTAGTTAATTTAATTCAATTTGTAGTATGACAACCAATTTGATTAAATTGTATTGTTTTAATTTTATCTATGGGTTAAATTGTGAATTATAAATAATGTCAATTAGAAATTATTTAAGGAATTAAACTTAGTGGTTTAATTATTAAATTAAGTTTCTATTGGACCAAATTTATAATTAAATTAAACCTAATTCTAATTAACTAATTAGAAATAAATAGAATAAAAATAAAACAAAATAAAACCCTAATTCTAATATAAAACAAACGTGTATAGCAGCCTAAAGATAGGGGTAGCCACTACACGTTTGATAGGTTAAGAATCGAGGTTCTTGGAGTTTTGCTTGGCTTTTCTTCAACTTCTTCGGCTAGCACCGGTCCCGATTCGAGAGGGGTTTGTGCACGTGATCTTGGAGGACTTTCATTTTGAAAGCTTTGTCTACATCAACCCCTTCCAGAGACACTGGCTATGAGTTTTATATGCTTTAATCTCACGTTTTTAAAATTTCATTGTATGGTATTTGTTAAAAGATCCTCGTGGATTTGAGATTTTCAATCGATTTCCGCCTTTGTGATTGATTTTCGATGAAAAATCCCTTCAATTGGTATCATGAGCGGGTTTCTTTCGAATTGATACAATGATTTTATTACAGAGGGATTCTTTTGATGATTGGAATAGCCTATGAAATTTTTTAGTTCATGGGTTTTGTTATTTTTCCCCATGAGTTTTTGTAAGATAATAAAATTGATTTATATTCTTGTTAATAATGTTCATGTTTGATGTTAAAATTTATTTTAATTTGACTAAATTAAATATATAGATTTTAATTAAAAAATAATAATAAAGTGCTTTTTCCGATCGCCGGGTCACGACGGCTCCAACGCGGAGCCGCCACAAGACTATATAGCAGCGCTGCCTAGTAGGCATTGTTGGATACAGTCTACTGCTATGGCAGCAGTGGCTCCCTTGCGTGAGCTACTACTATGCACAGTAGTTGCAACTCTAGCAAGCGAGCTGCTGCTGTTGGCAGCATATGCTGTACAGGCGGCAACTCCTTTTGGAGTTGTTGCTATTGGCAGCATATGCTGCGCAGGCAGCAGCTCCAATGAGCTGCTACCACGGCTCGACAAGCTGTTCCTGACAACCTGCCACTGATTCCGGGTTCGGGTTTTCAATTTATATGTTTAAGTATGATATTTTTCTTCACATTAAATTTAACTTCATAAAATCTATTTTTGATAAAGCGATGGATTGGATCATTTTGTTCAAATTAAAATTTGTTTTGGGTATTTTATTGATCTAATGCCATGAATTTTAATGCATTAAAATTTGATAAATTTTAAGGTTAAAATTCATTGAGAATTTCCTTAATAAAATTCAAGGTTAATTTAAAAAAAAATTAATTTGATTTGTATATGGAAAAGTTACTTGATTTTATTTTAATTAAAGATTTACATATTTTATGTTATACGTTTTAGGATAAAACTTGATATAAAAGAAATATATTAAATGTGAAATTTACTCATTTGATCGTGGTACTAATGCAAATGGATACACAAGGTTAGGAATTGTGATCCCCAAAATTCGAGTGGGAGCAAAATTGATAATTTTGCTATATGAATAAAAGCATATGGGCCTTAGTAGGCTTGGGATGACAATTAGCTAAATTGATGGTTTCACCAATTATTTGGCTAAATTATAACAAGTGTAATTATATGATATTAAATAAAATTTATTTTGAAAGTTTTAAATAAATGTTTTGGTCTTCGAAATTACACCACCCAAATTTGTTATATAACCAAATAAATTAATCCATCAAGTATTGAGTCGTTTAAAGTGTTTCCTAGATTTACACATCTTCCATACACTGGAGCATAATGTGCAACATGCTCAGCAGGGCACATTATGTTTCTTAGTGGGCCGCGGAGGGTTAGAATACTTTGTATAGTTAACATGTGAAATAGCGGTTTGACTCAATGAGTTTTTATTCTAACTCAGTTAGGCCCAAGAACACAGATGGGTAAAGTACCAGTACGCCAATCAAACCAGAGTCCTTTGAGAAAGGATTGGATAGGTTGTCCTACCAGGCATTCAATAATAGGTTCTATGTTCGGGATAAGTCCGGCTCATTATTGAGGGGTCGCGGATCTTGGAGTAAAATCAATAAAATCATCAACATAGATTAATCTGGATTAATTAATCTTTTGTGGTTTTAAAGACCTTTGTTTCAATTTTGTATTGATTTTTCCATGCAGGTAATAACAATGATCTTCAATAATAGTGACAACCAATCGTTTGCATTACGGTATATCCTTGATATGAACAAGCTTTCTAAACAAAACTTCCTTAATTAGAGTCGGAACTTATGGATAGTTCTGAGACATAAATCAAAGGAACATGTGGTAGAAAGCCCGAGGATCACTGGTTGGGATATTATGCCATCACAAATTGAGTGGTATGATAAGTACAAGAGGGATAGCCAAGATGTTAAATGTCTAATGCTAGCTAGCATGGTGCCTGAGCTGCAAAAGTAGTTTGAGGGTATTTATACCTATGCTATGATGAGGTCTCTTAATGAGACATATCGTGAGCAAATTTATCAAGAGAGATTCTTGATCATGAAGGCATTTTGATCTTTTAAGATGGACGCTAATACTTCCATTAGTGATCATATATAGAAGATTGAAATCCTTATTAAGGGTATGACTCGTCTTGGTGTACTTGTTTCATGGAAGTCGATAGCTTATCACTTAGTGGCTTCTTTGCTCGATCCTTTAACCATTTCATCTCGGCTTACAAGTCAAAGATGGGTTGAAACTTAGCTGAGTTGCAAGAGATTCTTGAGCTTATTGAAGGGTTGGTAAATAGGACTCACCCTGGATTAAAGATTGATAACCTGTCAAGAGTAAGGGCCAAGGAAGAGACCTTAAAAGTCAAAGGGCTCAGGGCTAAACGAAAAGTTAAATCTGATTTACGTCCCAAGGATATGTGTATCAAATACAAACGGAGAGGACACAAGAGGAGAATATGTCCTCAATGATTTGGGAGATAATGTGAAGAATGGTTATTCTTCATGCAAGTATCTATGTTATAGATATTCGTGTCTCTACTCAACATTGGAGTATTAAATACTAAATGTGGTTCTAACATTAATAATGTTCAGGAACTCAAGAGTGAGAGGCAATTGAGATTAAGATAAGTGGATTCTATAATTAATGATGAAGATCTTGGAGTTTTCATATGAGATTTAAGAATAGCATTTAGTGATAGTCAACTTATTATTTTGATTTTGAAATGATACTCATCATTAATGAGAAATTTGTTTATATTTCAGCCAAGGATGATTCTAGATATGTAATTTTCATTTATAATGAACAATAATATCTGAGAATGTTTATTCTTAACTTTTGGTTTGGGATAGTTCTTCCTTGAAGTGATCAATACAGTAGATCTATAACATAGAGAGGGATAATAAGCAAAGAAGCTTAATTCATCCTATGTCCAAAATGTTATTTTAAACCAAGTTAAAAATGAAGCACATGGTTAAACTTTCTTCATAGAAAGGTTTTAATTCATTGAAAATCACTTAATCATGCTGAGTATACATGGTAAATTAACACTAAAATCATTCCTCAAACTTATTGATGAGATAATTAACTTAGTGTGTCTGAAATGTAGTGGGAGCACGTGTAAGGTCTTGAGAAAATTAAATTCATTAATGAAGTTGTTGAATAAGCAAAAGCTTAGCATGACCAATAACTCAGTCGGAGTGTATTTAAGTTAATAAGCACGTGAAATGGAAATAGAGAGTTTTCTTAGTTGTTCTTTTGGGTGAATTTCAATTAGCTTGACTAATGAGATTTAAGTCATGGACCTTGATCAATTCAAGGACCAAAAGGACAAGGTAAGAAATGGTAGAGGTTGTGATATCAAGGATTTTTGGATGCAACCAAGAAAGGAAGGATATCAAAAACCTAGTATTTGAATCGTTATGATAAGAGTGTGAGATAGACTCACAACTCACCCTATTATAATACACAATTATAATGGAGTATTTAATAGGACGAACATGACCATACAAGACATGGTATCCAATAAAGATTCAAATCTCCCAAGATCAAGATTGAAGACATATATTCTCTGATAATTGGTTATTTACATCACGCTCTGATAGAGGCTTTTAAAAAGCACCATATGAAATATGGTTGGCCTACGGCCTATCGCATCTTTCATAAGATTTTGGCTATGTAGAATCTGAGTCAAACTCTTGACATTGGAGCAAAGCATATGTCATGAGATTGAGAAAAGATTATTACAAAGAAAAATATTTATGCTTGTTTGTGATTTATCCTTTAAAGAAAAGGATAATGCACCCCACAACCCTGCCTAAATATAAAGTTCAAGGCATTGGAGGTGTTTTTCTAAAGAATATAACTCTTTGAGAAAAATAGAGGGAGAAAAATTGAGCTTATAAGTTCAAGGTGCACAAATTCCTTGGAAAAGGGACAAGTAAGAATTTGCATTTAGCTTCACTTGATTGAAGCTTAAGTTGCAAGGCACAAATGATTTAAGAAAGCACGTTGGTTCAATCACAAATCAAGGAAACATAGTTTCTCTTGAAAAGTGATTACTATTGGCATGAGGAAGAGTTTTAGAACTCATTGACAAGCTTTTGAATTCCTTAACAAAATTAAGCTGAAATGCAATCTATGCACCGCAATCTAGTTAGTACCTAGATTGACTCACGCGTGAACATTTGTGTGATAGTGTGCATTAGGAAATTCCAATAATGCTTATGTGGATTATGTGTATAAGTGATGTTTTTGTGTCCAAGTGTTAAATTATGATACTGTAAAAATGATTGGAGAAAAATTGAAAGTGATTTACTAAAGTTTTAATAAATACTTTGCGATGTTAAATTTAGGTGGAACTGTTACAATCTGATTGGATACAGATTAGCTTGACTAGATCAGATCCAATAGAATGACTTAAGGGTAAATATCTATATGAGATAGATCAAATCAGTTTATACCTAAATATCAAATTCAATTTGGTTTCGTCATGATAGCTGAAAGTTGTAAAACGAGCTAAGAGCTCTATACAAAGTATCATTGTTAATTACGGTAGATGCTGAGCACATGGTAGCATGTGATGCTACAAAGGGTGTTATAAGGATCATGAAGTTCATAAGTGAGGTAGGAATGGAAAAACCATCCTAAGCTTACTTGGTGTTTTTCATGATAAAAAGGATGCCATGACACAAGCAAAGGGACCCGGTCACAAAATCCGAAACACGCGTTCATAATGTTTGAAAGCCATATTATATATAAAAAAAGATAATAATATGCCAAATACATGTCATTACAAAGGGTTAACACATGAACGATGCTATAAATTATTTGACCAAAACACCATCATGGATGGAGTTTAAAAGGTCGTTACGAATTGTTAAAAATTAGGGCAATACCTGCTATGAACTAGTTCAAGTGGGAGATTATTGGTGTGCCCTAGTTCATCGGCAATGGTTCTTAATAATTTATGATAACTAGTATTACATTTGTTGTGTCATATTAATAAAGGCAATGAACCTACTACATTTATATCTTGTAATATAATATGAGTAGAATGAACCTACTGCATTTATATCGTGTGCTATAATATGAGTAGGGTATCAGTTGATTATAAATCATAAAACTATCCCAAGTCTGTTCGATTATTAGAACTACAGATTTGTATGTTAGATTATCTATAGTAATGGATTTACTATGTTGCTTGTTAAGTAGATCAAGAACATGGGCACATTTCATGGACATGGACTAGACCGATCCATGCTAAGTAGGTCTTGAGTATCCTTAAACTTAGTTGCAACATACCAGTAAACTGGAATTAGGTAATCTGTGGTATACACCTAACGGGTCCTTAATTATTGGATTACAAGTATAGGTATGCTTAGTTTATTTCATGAACATGTTATTAGTAGTGTTGTAGTTTAAGGATTGCCATTTCAGTTTGAGAATTCAAAGACATCGCGTCGACTCTGATGAACCATAATCGAGGGTGATAATTATCATTCCTTGTTCATCAGTTAGATGTCGAGAGCAAAGGATTTTGCAAGATAACTACTGGGTTCAATATCCAGATTAGACAACTGTATTCCATCCCAATTGGGGGCTGTAATGGTTTGCTAGAATCTACTTGCAGTCTCTGGGTAAAGCCCATTGCCAACATATGGACAGACCTAAAGGATCGTCCTCTTAGAATCACTGATTCGGGATTTATTATACATGTAATGTTACAAGACGTGATGAAGAAGTGATTGTTAATTAATTGACATGTCAAGTCAATGTAATTGAATAATCAATGTAACTCCGATGAAATAATTTAGTTAATGGTATAAAATAATATAATTTATATTATTCATTAAAGTTAAATTAAGTTGATTAAATGTATTTACATATAGTATTTGTTTAATTGACAATCAAATAAATTCATATGTGAAATAATTTAATTGAATAAAATTCAACAAAATTTGCATAATAAAAGAATTTGTTAACTATTTTAGTTAATTAAATTAAATTTGTAGTATGACAATCAATTTGATTAAATTGTATTGTTTTAATTTTATCTATGAGTTAAATTGTGAATTATAAATAATGTCAATTAGAAATTATTTAAGGAATTAATCTTGATGATTTAATTATTAAATTAAGTTTCCATTTGACCAAATTTATAATTAAATTAAACCTAATTCTAATTAACTAATTAGAATTAAATAGAAACAAAATAAAACAAAATAAAACCCTAATTCTAATATAAAAGAAACGTGTATAGCAAACTACATATAGGGGTAGCCACATACATGTTTGATTGGTTAAAGAATCAAGGTTCTTGGAGTTTTGTTTGGCTTTTTCCTCGTCTTCTTCGGCTAGCACCGGTCCCGATTCGAGAGGAGTTCGTGCACGTGATCTTGGAAGACTTTCGTTTTGAAAGCCTCATCTATATCAACTCCTTCCAGAGACATTCGTTGTGAGTTTTATATGCTTTAATCTCACGTTTTAAAAATGTCGTTGTATGGTATTCGAGAAAAGATTCTCGTGAATTTGAGATTTTCAATCGATTTCTTCCTTTGTGATTTATTTTCGATGCCAAATCCCTTCATCAACTCCTTAATGAAAAAATTCAAAAATCCTTAAAAAAAATTTTATTGAAATGACTGAAGCAATTGAAAAATCTACTGAGTTCAGTACATGATCTAGCTTATATACAGAAAATGTATTATACTCTAGTGTACGGGTGTCTATAGTAAGTATGGTGTGATTAAAGTTAGTTGTAAGGGTAACTAACTCAAATCAGTTAGTGGTGAAAGCTATAGCGGTATAGCCTACTGATGCGGCATAGTAGATTGTGTGTAGTATAAAATTTTAGCTTTGAACTTGATCTTTATCACTTAAGCTTCAATGACGATTCGAATCGTCGTGATGTAAGATGCAAATTGGTTAATTAGACATTTGTAGTATTTGAGTCCAATTAATCACTTAAACTCATTTATTGGTCATGGAAAAAAAGATAAACATATCCCCTCTCCTTTTTGTTCATTTAAATAAATAAAAGCGTATAAATATGTAAATATGGAGCTGGAAAACACTAACTACTATTATATTTTAAATTTAGAATATAAGCACATGCTCTAGACTCTCTCTTAGTCAGTGAGTCTCTTATGACCCTATTATCTCAGAGATTAAAATAAATTATGTGTTGATTAATAATAAAGCAAACAACTCCTAATTAAACAATAAAAAAAGATACTCAGTTGATCTAAAAGATTACCTTTTCTATAAATCATTGAAACATTCTTTCTCATATTGATACATATAAATTTCATAATTGACATGGTTGTTATATTGCATCATGGAAAAGGTATAAAATGATGTCATTTTATGTTTTCGAGACAAAAATAGAGACGGAAGATGTTAGCATTTAAGAGTTTCATGATTCTTTTAAACAATTTTCAAAAATATTTAAGCGGTAAAAGCGTTTAGTGATTTGTTTTAGCCTTGAAACGTGTAGCCTTAATTATATTACATAAATTTTAAAATAATTATCGCTTTTAGGTAGTTTGTAAATACCAAGATGAAATTAATTAAAGTGATAAAAATACTTATTTACCCCTATAATTTTTGTTAATTTGAAAGTTGATTGGATAATGTATTCCTTTTGTTATTTCCAACGTACATTAAATAAGGGTAAAATGGATAAAAAAATTTTAAAAAAATGTGCATTGAAATCCTAAAACGACAGTTATTTTAAAATTTTTCTAAAATCCTAAAACGACAGTTATTTTGAAATGGAAAGCATATCATTTTATGTAAACATTATTTTTAGCAGTCAAAATGTCATTACTCATACTGTATTCTTAAAATAAATAGTATGCAATTTTGAATATTATTTTATTATGACTTGCTTGATTTAACTGTTTATTTATAAATTGTTTAATTTTATTGATAACTTTTATTTCCGAAATAATTAAAAGTAGAAGTAACTAAACATTTAAACTGTAATTTGATTTCAAAAATATAAAAGGAATCTATTTAAAAGGTTTCCCCACATACTATATACAAATAGAGTTGATAGTTGATATTAGATGCCATACCCAATAGTTTATCAATGTCAATATCTATATTCTTTTGGAAATACGAACTTTCAGAATTTTTTTATTGGCTAAGATAAAACTAACCCTCAAATAAAAATGGAAGTATGGGGAGTAGGTTCACATTAGTTATGATGTAGCCTTCCAAACTTACATTTAGATGACCTATATTAGGTTCCAAACCCACTTCTAGATCACCAAAAAATCCAAAGTTCATTTTAGTTTTTAAATTAAAGTTCACATGCATTTTCTCTATTTGCCTACCAAGAACCTTCTCGTTTACCAAAATTTCCAACCTTTTGGACAAGTAAAATACCCATGTTATTCGATAATTCTATATTGATATCAATTTGTTTGACATCTGTTTACATCTTACAATCTCCATCATTCATTTTTGGGTTGTTAGATCTCCACCGTAAGATGAAAACAAGATGAATGGTGACGATTGTATAGTGTCAACGGGTAAACAACTGGTGTCAATATAAAAATATTGATATTTTATTGGGTCAAATTAAAGGACTAATTTTTCGAAAGAAAACATAAAATACTAAACCCAATCAGCTACGAAATTGATTGAGTTAGATGAGAGACTAAACTTCTTTAATATGATCCGGAAATCAAACATTTGAAATGTGTTTGTTAGCAAAGTGGACTGAAAGGATCATCTATTTAACTGTGTTTGTGCATTACCAAGTCCGAATTAACCGAGGAGAGAGCGGAATATCGCAATAAATGTAAACCCAAAGCCAAAAGTCCACCAAGTTGGTGGTTGATGTCATTTAGTCCTCACACGTCTTCGCCTCTTTTAGTCCCATTTCCCAGCCACCCTTCACGAATTTCTCGTAACTCCATCTCTCATCTGGGTTCCTGCCACGTGTGGTCCATCAACGGCCCAAAATTCGTTGCAACTTAAGTCCGTTCTATAAATTGACAAGCATAACATGTTTGCATCACAACAAAACGTAAAACAGAGTTAGTTTAACAGAACAAAAAGAAAAGAACCAGGGGCGACTTTGATCATCAAAGAACACAAATCTAGTAGAATATGGCAAGTAAATTCAGCCTGGCAATTCTAGGAACTATTATAATAGCTGCAACAATTCAGATCTCCGCCGCACAAACCACCCATACGGTGGGTGGAACCACCGGCTGGACCATTCCTACAGGCGGCCCTACATTTTACTCCACCTGGGCTGCAAACCAAGCATTTTCCGTCGGTGATTCTCTCGGTAAGTTCAAATAATTCCATAACATACAATTTTCCTTAACTTGGGTATAATAATTTTAATTTTGTTTTGAAATGTTGCAGTATTTAATTTTGTGAACAGTCAACACGATGTAACGAAAGTAAACAAAGCAGATTACGATGCTTGCACAACAACAAATGCAATTAGCAGGGTTACCACAAGCCCTGCAAGTATCACCATTAATGGAAGTGGGGAGCATTATTTTATCTGTGGATTTACCGGCCATTGTACTGCCGGTCAGAAGTTGATGATCAATGTTACTTCTTCGTCGGCTTCTGCTCCCGCTCCTCAACCTTCTTCTTCTGCTTCTCCGGCACCTCAGCCTTCTGCTGTTCCAGTTCCGGCTCCTGTTCCTCAGGCGGCCACTCCTAGTCCTAGTCCTACACCTGTTTCTGCCCCTTCCCCTGCTCCGGTTTCTTCCTCGCCGGATTCCGCTCCTTCTCCGGCAACTACTCCCGCCGGAGCTACTTACATCGTTGGAGACAGTCAAGGCTGGACTATTACTGTTAATACTGCTCAGCTTTACCAGAACTGGGTTTCCGGCAAGACCTTCTCTCCTGGCGACATCTTAGGTAAGAATCATGTATTGCAACAACATAAATTAATATTAACAGATGATCTGCGATAAAATTTATTTTCGTCGCAAGTGCTCAGAGTATTCGTGACAAAATGCCCACTGTGCCTTAATTGTATATGACTAACCAATGTTTGGGCATTATTTACCAAGGCGGATTCAGGAATTTTCTAACAATCATGAAATGCAATAAATTAATAATATTTACCGCCTTTGACAAATGACAAACAATCATAGTTTAAATGAATAAATTTTCTGTGAAAGCTTTCGTGACACGTATTAGGTATTCATGAGGCATCTTCGGGGCGTTTATGACAAAATTCCAACCATAAATTGGGTCAAAATTGGAATGCCTAACCACTGATTGGGCGTTTGTTACTGATGTCTAAATTCAATTTGGAATAAAAAAAATTTAGTTAATAATTTATCTGTTTTATATAGCGGTTCAAGTAATTTCGGACGGTGATCAACACCTCCAATAATTTTCGGCACGAAATTAATCTTGTTAAAACATGTCAATTTACAATAAGTCAATTGTTTTGACAACTCTTTTTTAAGTATTGTAAATTTTGTGCGAATGCAGTTTTTAACTACATCAATGGAACCCATGATGTAACTGAGGTTTCAAAGGCAGATTTTGACTCCTGCAATAACGCTACTCCGATCTCGGTCAACAGAGCCCCACCGACCAGAATCACTCTCACCGCCGGCGAGCATTACTACATTTGCGGCGTTCCTGGCCACTGCACAGCCGGTCAGAAATTAGCCGTGAAAGTTGGAGCCTCTACACCTAGCGGCACTCCCTCCTCCCCTTCTCCATCTTCCCCATCTCCGGCAGGTTCTACCTCCCCTCCTTCACCTGACAGCTCAGCCACATCGGTGGGCGTAGTGGGCCTTTCCGCCACATTTTTGTCTGTTATTGTAGCAATGTTGTTTTAGATTAATTAGAATGAGAGTGTGATTTTTTTTAGGTGTAATATTGTTATACAGATTGACTTTTCCCCATTCAATAACATCACCACTTTTCTTATTTCAGTTACTTCCTTCACAACAGCTTGGTATAATTTTTTTAGAAATGCAATGGCAGAAAATTTTTACATGCACCATCCTTGTTGTTACGCTTTAGACTTGTTCAACATTAGTGGTTTGAGACCAATGGAAATAAATATGATGTTGTATTTTCTCTGTATCAGTTAAAAAATGAACAAAAAAAGATATTTATAATGCTGTTCAATCCATACTTTTCTTTCTTTTCAAAATGAAAAGTATGGATTGAAAATGAATTTTCATTTTCTTCAATATGACTAGAGCAGATAAGAAACAACATTACCCTAATTGTTTGACCATTAACTTTGGAGAATTTTTTAAAAATTAACATGCTATCAGTTTTGATAAAAATAAGACACAAAGATAATGAAGAGGAACATGGAGCAGAAAAGCAAAAAAAAAATTTTAGTGCTTTAAAATGAAAATGGAAACAACAAATTTCTTCTAAATCAATTTTATCGTAGAATTTAAGTTAAATACATAAATAATATATGCTTTACTTGTTAGTATTTTAATGTAATTGGATTGATTAATTGATCAATGTGATCATGATATATCATTGAACAACTTGGGAGAGTGCGGAGTGCATGCTTTTTCGATTTCTATCACAATTTGGAGGTCCAGAAACAGCGCCCCCAGTAGCGAGATCCTAGGGGCGGCCGCCCCTGGCGGAGTCCATGGGCAGGCCCCCGGTCGGGACAGCTCGGTGTCCTAGAAGGGAAATTTTTATTATCATATAAAAATTTCAATGTAAAAATCTCAAAGATTCATGTTTTTTGGATATGTCCATTGGACAAAAATAAATACCTGAATAATCATGAAAATTCATACCTTTCAGACATGTCATTTGGACAAAAATAAATACTTGAAATTGGTCATGCATCTTAATGGTTCGAAAAATCACAGTATTTTCACGTTTAAGTTCTTGCTTAATATTCTAACTTTATCCGATTGAAAATTTGATAGAATCAACAAAACAGTTTTTATCTGATAATGTTATCACAACTTCAGATTCATTCGAGCAATCCCCTATTCCCAACATGAACTTGGCCCAAATGGCATGCTCCTTCTGAACTTTTCAAAGTTTTATTTTATTCTTCGAGTTTAAAAAAAGTTTACTAATTTGCCTTATTAATATCACATGCCAAAATCTAATTGAAAAAAAGTGATATCTTTGAAATAAACAGAAGTTAACACATAGCATTCAGAGGTAATTGATATTTTTTTACCAATTTGAAGGGATTAGAGAAATTTTGAAAAGTTCAATCAACAACACATCATTTTAACCAAGTTTAACATGGAATTTATAATTACTTTTCCATGTTTTGTCCCACTGACGATGCAGATAAATTTTATTAAAATTTACAAAAACCAATATTTACATAACAAATGTCAGAATTTTTTACGCTTCAGCAATTTTTTATGTGTAAAATATAATAAAAGATCAAACATAGTTTCAAATGTTAGATTAAAATATATGAAATAAAAGTCTATATGTATAATCTTTATATAAATTTAGAGTGGGTGAATTTCTCAGAAAAATTGCATTGCTATTAGAATTTAATTGAATATTAAAAAATTATTAAAATAATCTGTAAAATGACTTTTTTTCAAGAAAATCATTGTTTTACAAAAAGACAGAAACATGTTGCTATGAAATCGAAATTGTCAAACCATTCTGCCATCAACTATTAATTAAATTTAGTACTGTTGTATTGTGAATGGTTCAACTTTTTATTTTCACACGGTACCAAGAAAATCTTATTTAGGATAAATCTTAATTAAATTTTCAATGGCGGTCTACATGACTTAATTATATGTTAAATTATCAAGCATATACTCCATCCCTATAAATAAGTGACTTTAGAAACATAAAATAAATTGAAATAGATTCCAATGCATTTATTTGAAATTTAAAAATTTTGTATATCTAATTAATTTTCAAAAGAATACAAGTCACAGGATAAATAGATAATTTTATTGTCATTAACAAACGTGGCATCGATAAAGTAATCTTAAATGGAGTATATTTGATCTTTAAGTTTTTTTTATTGCTTTTGAATCTTTTGTTAGGTAGAAATACTACTAAATCATTTCAGCGTTACCTTTATATTTGAATAATTTTGCTCAATTGTTGTGGGTGGTGGATCCAAATTTTGTACATTGAAATTGATACATTAAACTTTAATTGCAAAGCTTTTAAGTAAATTAACAAAAATATCAAAAGAAGTTCAGAGGATGAAAGTGAAAATAAATAAAATAAGAAGAAGCAAATATGCCTCTGGAGCTGCAATAACTAAGGAAGCTACCAACTCAACCTCCTTGCAGTTACACACATGTTAGAGATGAAGACAAAAGCCTAATCATTATTGTTATTATTATCACTGGGAAGAAAATTATGCGATTCATTCATTTTTTCTTTTGAGATATGACTTACTTAAGTGAATGTGCGCATGAAAGAGAATATAAATGTTGGGAGTTGGAACAATCAATTTATTCCTTACAATTTGCTACATTGAGGAACTTATGCAACAACTATCTTTTGACTTTTTTTTTACATCGAATATTAGTATAATTATTCCGTTAAGATTGTTGTTAGTGTTAGAATTTCAGTTCTAGGTTTCGATTATAAATATATGTTAATATTTGAAGATGATAAATCAATCATTAAAAATATTTATTGATTCTTCAATCTATTTTGTGTCATACATATTTAATACTTTGTTCATTTTCTAGGATCACACATTTATTTCTAACGTAAGATAATATTTATTGCATTGAGAAATATATAATAGATATCTTTTATTTAATATTAATAATTTGAATATTTAAGTTTGACTCATGAGCTAAAATATCCTTCAATCTAATTTGAGCTAACTTAAAAATAGGAAACAAAAGGCATCTTATTATAAACTTGTATAATTTTGTCTTGGAGAAAGCTTTTCAGGATTTGAAAACCGTGAATGAAGGTTTTGCAAGCATAAAAAGCAACCAACACAAGGCTTAAAGCTACTGATTTGAAGTTGCTAGTGACAATTATCAAATATGGCAAAATGCATTATTAAGCAAGTGAAGTCAAGCTATCTAGTACTATATTTAGCAAAGTTTACAACAGCTATTGGAACCTTTCCAAATCAACTTCATTCATCAAGAGGAGATAAACTCTTGGAGACATTCCAAATCAAGCTTCATTAACCTAATTGAGCTTCAAATAACCATTTATCCTTAATCAACTTTTGAAGTATCTCCAATTCAAGAAAGAAATGACTAGAATACCATGTGGATCCAAGCCAACATCTATCAACGGTTAAAAGATGTATCTATCAACTCCCTAATGACTAACTACTTGAAATTGTCTATAAAAGCTTGACAAGATCAGTCATGTATATATACAACACAACACCAAGAGCTTAATTGAATATCTTAACTTCTATTGAAGATATTGCACTTTCAACTTTCACAATAAAAAAACAAAAATATTGAGTTATACACTTCATTGTAATAATCTTAAGATTAACTTCAAAGAAAGAGAGTAGAATTTTGAGTGTTCAAGAGTGTTCTTTCTTCATCGAACCCTATTCAATATTGCAATTGAGTGTACACTACTTGGGTTATAAGTATTGGGGAACTTAATAATTTTCAGGTTGTAAGAAGGGTACTTTCAGTTAAGGAATTAACTAAGTTGTAAATAGTTTGGATTCCCCTTGTTGGAAAGAATTCTATATTGGAATTAAGTGTGAGACGAAATCTGGGACTAGATTACGCACGGGTTGTTGAACCAGGATAAATAACTATGTTTGCTTTCTTAACTTTAAATCTTTTACTTATCCCTACTATTTAAGCTTTTGTGTTATTGTAATATTGGCATATTGTATATTTCTAATATTGATCTATGAATTATTTACCAAAATTGTTTCTTCGCATACTGTGATTAATTAGTGTTTAATTTCAGTTGTACATGTGACTACAAGGTCATGCGTTGAATGTTGTTAGTCATATTCTAAATTATCTACCATCTTATCTATTGTATGCTGCTATTAGATGATTAATGACTTTGATTTTGAACCATTATTCTAATATTAATATGTTGTTGTCTTATGTTTATTTAGTGCTATTGCTATTGGGTGATATTATATTATTGGATATTGAGCTTCAGTGAAAGAACTTTAAGTTTTTTATTAGTTCAATTCACCCCCCTCTTAAATTACTTGCCTAATAAAAGGGACCAATAAGTGGTATCAAAGCTTAGATCCATCTTTAGATTCAACAATCTTGGAGTTAACATTCACCATGGCTAGTTCAACAACAAAAAATGATCATTCATAAGTCCTTCCTGAAAGAATGTGCATTACTAGACCTCATTTATTCTATGGTACTAATTATAGCTTTTAGAAAAATTGCATGCACAATTTTATTCACGCTAATAACTTTGGTTTATGTTGTGTCATAAAAAATTATCCATTTGAAGCTACTAGAGGTGTTGATGGTGAAACCATTGATAAAATGGATGAGGAAATTACTGAAGATGATCTTAAAAAACTCCAAGTTAATGCATATAATATTAATGTTTTACATTTAGATGCAATTGAATACAATAAGATTTCAAGTTGTGAATAGATACAAGAGATATGGAAGAAACTTGAAGTTACTTATTAAAGTACCAACTAAGAGAAGGAAAGCAAGATCAATCAACATGTGAGATTGTTCGAGCTATTTGAAATGAAGGAAGGAGAAAGTGTTGCTAGAATGAGGGCAATATTCATAAACATTATGAATGAGCTAAAATTCCTAGAAAAAGACATTCCTGAGCAAGATAAAGTGAAGAAGATTCTTCAAAGTTTACCCAAGAGTTGGGAAGCCAAGAAGATATATTGAAGAAGTCCAAGATCTCTCAAAATACAAATTTGATGAGATGATGGGATCAGTGTTGACCCATGAAATCTCTATGGACAATTTTGAGAACTAAGATAAAGAGAAAGATGATAATAAAAAGTATAAGTCAATAGTATTGAAAGTTAACGAAATTGATGATGACAATACTACTAATGATGAAGAAATAGCATTGTTCACCAAGAGATTGAAGAAAATGTTCAAGAAAGGTGGAAAGTGCTTTAATTACAAGAAAGGTTATAAGAAAGGTGACTACTCAACAAGTGACTATTCAAAAGGCAACTAATCAAAGGAATATTCGAACAAAGATATCACTTGTTTTGAATATCATCAAAGTGGAAATATTATATCAAATTTTCTCAAGATAAAAAAAGATAAGAAAAATAACAAAAAAGCTATGGCTGCCACGTTGAGTGACAGTAATCAAACTTTAGAAGATGAAGGAGACAATGAGGTTGCAAATGTTCGCTTCATGGCTATTGAGACTACTGAGTTAGATGGAGATATAGAACATAATGTTGAAGGAAGTGCTATTGGAAACCCTATAACTACTAAGGAACCAACCTCCTCTCGAGATGTTGAGGTAATTCCAAATCCTTTAACTAATGAAGAGCTTATTATTTTATTGTATGAAATGTCATTACCCTTAAAGAAAGCCTCTGATAGAATCGAAACCTTGAGAAAGAAACTATTAAAACGTCATTTTTAGGATTATTACATCTTAAGTATTTTGAAGATGAAAACTCAATTAATTTGAGGAATAAAGACACATAATCAAGTTTGTGCCATACACATAATCAAGTTTGTGCCATACATGTTTAATACTAAGTTAATTTTTAGCACTAAAAAATTTATTATAGTCGAATTTCAAGTGCCTAACAAACATTTATTTGCTTGAGTATTATGTATTTAATAACCCTTATTTATGTTTAATCATTTGAATATTTAATTCAAATCATGAACCAAAATATTCACATAAACTATTTTGAGTTAACTTGAAATTAGGATGCAAAAATCATATTTCCATTTACGTGTATGTGTGAACTTATCTATATCTTGAAGAAAGTTTTTCAAAATTTTGTTAAATGAAAAATGAAGACTTTGAAAGCTGAAAAAGAAACCAACACAAGACTCAACGTTGATGACTTTGACAAGCTACTGACAAATTACCTTAAATAGTAAAAAACGTTACTAAAAAAGTAAAGCCAGTCTATCCAGTACTAGTTTTAACAAAGTTCTCAACAATTGTTAATTTCCTACCAAATCAAGCTTCATTCAACAAATGGTGATCATCAACCTTTAGAGACTTACCAAATCAAGCATTGGACTCCTAATCACGCATCAAACAATTAACCAAGATTAACCACCATTTGAAGATACTCCAAATGATAATATTAGTGACTAGAAGACCTTGAAGATCCAAGCCTTATCTCACAATGGTCACAAGATGGTTCTAATAGCTTCATAAAGGCTAGCTACTTCAAATTTTATATAAAAACTTACCAAGATCGGCTATGAAGATACAATATAAGACAATAATAGCTTAATTGATAATTTCATTTGATACTAAAGAAATTGAGCTTAATATTTTCACTTCTAAGAGAGATTCAGAAACATTAAGCTAGGTACTTCATTGTAATCATCCTTATATTATCTTATAATGAAGAGAGTGTAATCTTGAGTGATCAAGTGTTCTTTCTTCAAAAACTTATTTAATCTTGTGATTGAGAAAACATTGTTTTTGTTATAGGTAGTGGGGAACTTAGTTATTATATTCAAACTTGTAAGAAGGTTACTTTCAAGTGAGGAATAGACTAAGTTGTAAATAAGTTTGGATTCTACCTGTGGAAAGAATTCTATAGTGGATTAAAGCTCAAGAAGGAATCGAGGACTAGAGTAGGCACGAGCTATTTAACTAGGATAAATTGCTTTGTTTGCTTTCTAACTCTAAACCTTTTACGGTATATTTGCTATTGATATTTCTAATGACTATGATATCGATACTTACGGTGATATTGTTTCTGATAATAATCTCTGAAGAGTTCATCAATACTTTCTTCTTGAATACTTTACTTAATCGATATTGGTTGTTGTCATTTGTATGACTACATAAGTATATGTTGAATACTGTTAGTCAGATTCGCAACAGTCTATCATCTTATTCGTATGTTTATTGAAAATGATATTGATCTTATGTATTAAGCTATATTTATTATTGCTCTTTTTATTCTGTAAAGTGATATTGATATTGATACTGAGCTTCTACGAAAGATTTTTAATTACCCATTGATCAATTCAACCTCCTCTTGAACTAGTTTTCCATATCTAAGGGACTAACAAGTGGTATAAGAGTTTGGCTAGTTACTATTTGATCAAAACAATAAAGAGCCAACATTCAATATGGTAAGTTCAAGTACAGGAAGTGATTTCTCTCAAACTCACTCTGAAGGGATGTGCCTTACTAAACCTCCTTTGTTTATTGATAATAATTACAACTATTGGAAGAATTGAATGAGAAATTTCATTCAAGACAATATCTATGGTGCTTGGAAGTTATTAAGAATGGTCCATACAAACCTATAAAGTTGTTGATGAGCAAACAATTGCAAAACTGATGAGAACTTAGTGATGATGACTTTAAGAAACTTTAATGTAACACATACGCTATTAATATTTTATGTTGTGATTTGGATGTAACATAATACAACAAGATCTCAGGTTGGAATCCGCACAAAAAATTTGGAAGAAAATTGAAGTTACCAACCGTGTTAAAGAAAGAAAAATTAACCAAAGTGTGAGGTTGTTTAAGCTGTTTGAAATGAAGGATGGAGAAGGCATTGCTGGGATGAATTCTAGATTCACAAACATTTAGGAAAAGACATTCCTGAACAAGATCAAACAAGAAAATTCTCCAAAGTCTACCCAAAAGTTAAGAAGCCAAGAAGACTTCTATTGAAGAGGGACAAAATCTGTCAACATAAAAATTTGATGAATTGATGGGTTCACTACTAACGCACAAAATCTCTATAAGAAAAGAAAAATATGATGATAGAAAACAAAAGTCAATAGTACTAAAATTCAGTGATACTACTAATACTGACATTACTCAGATAATGAGGAAATTGCTCTCTTCACCAAGAAACACAAGAAGCTATTTAAGAAAGGTGGAAAGTGCTTCAATTACAAGAAACCATACAAAAAGGAAGATTATTAAAAAATTGACTACTCAAGGAATAACAAACCAAAAAGTGACTACTCTAAGAAAGATAAAAACATCAAGTGTTTTAAATGTCATGAAAGTGGAAACATCAAATCCAATTATCCAAAACTCAACAAAGATAAGAAGCATGTCAAGAAGGCTATGGTCACCTCTAGGAGTGATAGTGATCAAGACTTTAGCACAGATGAAGATACTGATGTTGTAAATGTGTGCTTCATGGCTATCGAGATTAATGATTCAGATGTTGATGAAGAAATCATTATTGAAGGATTTACAATTGGAACTTCAAAACCTACCAAAAAACCATCCTCTTTCTTTAGATGTTGAGGTTGTACGTAGAGGAACCAACACTTTGGTTCTTTAGATGTTGAGGTTGTACGTAGAGGAACCAACACTTTGGTAAGTTAATAGCACATGCTCGAGGTACAAGACACATGATGTAAAATAATTCATCACATATGAGCTAAAACCAAATGGAAGTGTTAGCTTCAGAGATAAAAAAAAGAAAGGCAAAATCATTAGGTATAGTACTATTGGAAAATGCTTCGCTATTGAAAACGTCTTTCTTGTAAAAGTTTTGAAATACAACTTATTGAGTGTTGCTCAACTTTGCGATAAAGGTATAAAAGTTATATTTGAATCTATGGATGCAATATTATTGATAAGGCTACTGACAATACCATACTTTTTGCTCCTCGTGTTGATAATGTGTTTTGATTTGGGTAAAGAGTTGTCTAGAAAAATATGCCTAGTATTTTAAAGAATATGAGTTATGGTTATGGGATTGGAGACTTGGGCATGCTAGTATGAATCAAATATCTAAGTTTGTTAGCTATAGTCTTGTTGATGGTTACCAAGTATTAGCTTTGATAAAGACCATTTATGTGATATATGTTAATTAAGTAAACAATCCAAGAAGTCTTTTAAGAGTAAAAATATCATATCTACTTTTAGACCTCTTGAGCTATGTAATCTTCACTAATTTGTTCTGGTTCAACCTATGAGTTTAGGTGGAAAGAAGTATGCATTAGTTGTTGTGGATGATTATTCTCGTTATACATGAGTATTGCTATTACATAGTAAAGATGAAACATTTAATTTATTTTCTAAGTTATGCATGAAACTATCTATTGAGAAAAGCTCCAATATTATTCACATAAGAAGTGGTAATGATGGAGAATTCAAGAATCAAATGTATGATGAATTTTGTGCAGCCTTTGGTATTCATCATAACTTCTCAGCACCATGCACTCCTCAACATAATATAGTAGTAGAAAGAAGAATTGAACCCTTGTTGAAATGGCTAGATCAATGTTGAATGAGAATAACCTTCCAAATTACTTATGGGTGGAAGCTATCAATATCGCCTACTGTATTCTCAATAGGACTTTAATTAGACCTATTCTGAAGAAGACTCCATATGAACTTTTAAGAGGAAGGAAACAAAAGATTTGATACTTTCGTACCTTTAGTTGAAAGTGTTTTATTCTCAAAACTAACGATTGATGGTTAATCTATATAGGAAATGAACATGCGAACTAGCTTGATAGAATTTTAAAACTTAAAACTAACCTAAAAAGAACTCCTATGCATGCCATGATTTATATAAAGTTAATTGAAATGTTCCATAGATGTATTAGGTTTCTAAAACTCATTCAAAGAAACCTAGCATCTATGTATAGAGTATACCAATTAATGTGTACCTTCCATTTGTAGTGGTAGAGTGATCCCTTAAAGCAATCTGAGAGAACTACATTATCACAAGCCTCCAAAATAGGAAACCCTTTATGAGAAGTCCACACGAACCCCACCGACCAATACCTCACGAGGAGGGAGAACTCGTCAGTCAACAAGTGGCTGCCAGACCACTCATAGACCAACCCGAAAATAACTATGAAGGCTCTTTTCCAAAATAGCAATAATCCTTCAAAAGAAATCTCGCAAATACTAGAAATGCTAGGGGAGGATCTCAAAACAATTTCCGAGAAAAAGGAGTCAAGCTCAGAAGGAAGGGTGAACTGAAGTGAGTAGAGAAGAAGAAATTCAAACCCTATTTATATGAGTAAGCGGAGAAAACTTACTCCCCTTTTAGCAATGTGGGATGGGGAATTCCCCATCCCACACGCATGGAGCCCCAAGCTATGCAAGTAGACCCACATGCACAGCTTGCATGGGCTGGTTGTGCAAAGCCCGTGTGGGCTTCCCTTTCCCCACAAGCCTTGCTTAAGGGCTGTCGGTGGGCCTGCACTACAAACCCACGTAAGTGGTTCCAAGCAGTGCTTGCGAGCTTGCATCCCACCAGTATTATTCACATAAGAAGTGGTAATGATGGAGAATTCAAGTATCAAATGTATGAGGAATTTTGTGCAGCCCATGGTTTTAATCACAACTTCTCAACACCACGAACTCCTCAACATAATGGAGTAGTAGAAAGAAAGAATTGAACCCCTGTTGCGGGCCTAGTGGCCCCCTAGCACTTTTGTGCTCCCAAGGTTTTGTTCGCCACTTTTCCACTAATAAGTTTAATATCTTTATGGTTCAAAAAAGATGTTTGTGAGACTTGGCTATACTTGGTTAGTAAGACTTATTCTCAATAATAATGCCAAAAACTTGTTCACGAAAAATGTAGGTGTTGTCAATACCCCTTATCACGTAGAAAAATGATGATAACTGCAAGTATGCAGTTGCGATGTAGTTTTAAAAGATATCGAACCCACAAGGAAGGACTAGCTCTGAAGATCAACAAGGAAAGATAAAATAAAAGAAAATATAAATAGTTTTGAGATTTTTGGAAAGGGAAGATCAGAATGAAAAGTTGAGTAAATATAGATGTAATAGATGAGAGACTCTAAATTCATAGATTTTCACTATGAATAAGTATAGCAGAGAAAACATGCAAGTTCAATAAAGATGTTACGATGCACTAGACTAATCTAACAAACCTGGTTTAACACACTCAGATGTTCAATGATTCGTCGCAGAGCAACACATGAAATAACTTTTCTAATCTTAGCCCAAACGAGATAAGACTATTATATAAACCTGGACAACGTCAATACTATGCTTATTACGGGTCGCTCTCACATAGCCATATTTAGCAAGTTACCATTCCAAAAATGTTGGCTCACTAAACAACGTTATATCACAGATCCAGTGATTATACACGATATTGTTAACCCGAAACTACTCTTAAAATTAACGCCAACGCATATAACTTGATTAACATAAAAGACTTAGCACGAAATACGCATTATAACACATAGACATATCATAAACTTCGAAATAGAAAGTATGAGTAGAAAGCAAAACAAAGTTGTAAGGTATGCAAGTGAAAGATAAAGTTGATCAAACCGTATCCACTCTTTAATGGGAGTTGTCAATTCCCGCAATTCCTGTGTCTACTTTGAATTCGGTCTCGGCCCGTACAGAACCTCTGCTAGAATGCTATTCTTTGCGAATATCGAACAAACGAATATTGAAGAACAAAAACTTTTATTGATAAGTGATTTGCAAGTACACTTATACAATAATCGCTCAAGAATATAGAGAAATCTAGTGATCGAAACAAGGATTCGAATCACATAAACATTTTCTCGCTAACACTCAAAAACGTAGCGAACTCTCTATCTTATACAGACTATATCTCTCTCTAATTGCACTCTAATATTTTCCTCTCTGGTGGTGCTGCACGAAATTGAAGAGGATTGGAACCCTATTTATAGAGTTTGAAGGGTTGCGTCTATCCAAATGAAGGGTTGTGTCCATTGGTGAAAGATT
>CATIWQ010242485.1:0-20893 GCA_949673415.1 Euphorbia schlechtendalii
TCTAACTACTACTCAACTCAGTTTGGGTACCCTTCCCAAACTGACACTCAAATTTGAATAAAAGATTGCGAACAAAATTCAACTTATAAAAAGTTGAATCCTTACAATGTTAGATCTAAGTATTTCTCTCTATTACAAATATATTTGGAATTGATGTTTACTGAATGCTTTAGTTTGGAATTTCTTGAAGCTATGAGTAATTTCGCAGAGTTTCAACTCTATAAGAAATTAAAGGTGATTCACCAAGTTTGAACATTTGCTTCAGTCTACTATTTATACTTGAAGCTTTGAGAAGTAGTCATTGCAAACTTTTTGAGGTTGCAGATCTTCAATTTCTCTTCTCTTCATATCTTTCAAATCTTCCCGTTAGAGACAGATTCCAGGACATTTAGAGATAGAAATTTAAATGTTGAAGAGTGATAAAATTCCGTTGATAAAATCTTGTTTGTCTTCAAGCTATTCGGTTTGAGAGAGGTGCAAGAGAATGGAACGTCTTCAGATTGGTTTACATTGCTGACTTTTCCAGAGATACGCAAAGACTTTGAGAAAATGGTGCATGTCAGAAATTCCTTTTATCTTGGACTTTAGTGAAGGAATCCCGACATTTTGTACTGACACCTTTTATCGTGTGAAGACCACTGGAAATCTTCCTTAATTTCAGGACTTTTTAATCCTGAAATGCAACTAAAGAATATTTTATCTCTCACAAAATTCGTTAGCAGCACATGTGTCATTTAATTCTTTACATGTCAAAGAAAATAGCTTTTAAAAACTAACTCAACATAGCTAAGTTAGATATTTCTAAACTACGTAGTACTCAGCACAGACTTAACTTTTCCTACTCTAAGCCTTAACTTAATTAATTACTCAGCAAAACTGAGTTGTTTTCCCTTAAACAAACTCTAGTCAGTTTCATTAATTAAGAGCATACTTAGTACTCAATTAATTTCACTATCCTAGACAGTTTTCTATTTCCAAAACATTAAAGTACTGTGAAGTACTATTAATTTAGAATCTACAACCACATTGGTGGCTCAAGCTACACAGTTTCATCAATTTGGCGAGGAATAAGCCAAGATTAAGTACAACACCGACTGCAAAATAGAAGCTATTCATAAGGAGGTGGAAACCACTAAGGACATTGGTAGCAGCATGGCTAAGGTGTTGGAGTCCATGTCCAGGCTGCTGGTGAACCAAGATAAGAAATTGGATAGAGTGCTGAAAAAGGTGGAAGAGACTATCAAGAAAGTTGAGAAACCTTCGTTAGACCTTGATGTGCTTGCTGAGAAGATGGAGTCTGCCTAAAGAATTGTGAATAATAACACTGATGAAAGAATATCTAAAGCATAGAAGACTCTCATTGACGCTATGGGCAAGCTATTTTCAAAGCCAATTGAGTCTCTTAACCAAGATACCGGTCTCTCTATGCATAAAACGCTCAACCTGATGAAAGATAAAGTCAATGATGTGTAGAACTCTATCAACCAGATGGTGATAGTAGGGATATATAACTCATGAGACATTGAGTATACGACTAGAACAATGCACTCCATCAACCCTAGAATCATTGACATTGAGGCACAATTGAAATTGCAATTTCTGCTTCAAACTTCCGTGGTTTGCTATAATATTTTCAATAGTTTGCTTGCCAGGGCTTTGATCAAATAGCCCATCTCACCCAATGTCATCAACTCATTCTGAATGATCAAGACTATCTTTCTCAAAAAGGCAATGAGTAACTTGAATCAGAAATCATTCCAGCCATCATTGGGAAGCAAGAGGATTTCCAAACTGCCATCGACTCCTTTAACTTATACCTTGAACAAATTATGAAGGGCCAGGTAACAAAGGGGGAGAAGGTAGTGGAAGATGTAAAAAGGATGGCAGCTCAGTATAGACACTCATTATAAAGCTGACCTTCGTGTCAACCTCATGAATCTCAAGCTTAACATCAATCGCATCATCAATAGCAGCACCATTCTTCGTCTAGTAATCTAAAAGGTGGATAAAGCACTCAGCACCATAGATAGCTATAGACTAGGTTCTTAAAACTTGTAATAGGACTTCATGTAACCTTAGTTTAGAACAGTATTTGTGAGCTGACTAAGTATATCTTTTGATAATCAATGAAATTACAAGCTTCTCCATTAAGTTAAGTTAAGAGCTTCTTAACTAAGTATGTGCTATTACATGCTTGTATGTTTCTGTGTAATAATGTGTTGCAGGAATTGTTACCAAGATGAACTAAAGAAAAGTTGAAGTAAGATAAAGTCCCAAAATGAAGAAAATATCCTCTAAGTATGGGTTGTAGAAGACTCACTCAATATGGGGGAGCTCAAGCTGACTAAGGAAAGTCACTCAGCATGGGGGAGTCTAGCATCTTTTATCAAGTATCTCGATATCTTTAAACTATTTATTCAATTAATCTCGTCTACCTGGTTTGTTATCTGTCCAAAATGGGGGAGATTGTTAAACCTAAGTTAAAAGTACTTAAAAGTTTTGGAAATAACATATTGTCTAGGATAGTGAAATTAATTGAGTTCTAAGTATACTCTAAATTAATGAAGTTTACTTGAGTTTGTTTAAGGAAAAACAACTCAGTTTACTGAGTAATTAATTAAGTTACAGCTTAGAGTAAGAAAAGATGCGTTGTGCTGAGTATTACATAGTTTATAAAGATATCTACTCAGCTGTGCTGAGTTAGCCTTTTAGAAATAAAAAGTTGTATTCTTTTAACGCTTGGAGAATATTTGACACTTGTGCTACTAACGATTTCTATGAGAAACAGAATATACCTTTTATGCTTTTCATGATAAAAAGCGCTGAAATTAAAGAAGATATTCCTGTAATCCTCACATTCAAAAAGGTGTCAGTATGGAATGTTGGAAATTCCTCACTAAAGTCCAAGACAAAAGGAATCCTCTGACATGAATCATTTCTCAATGTCTCTGAACGCCTCTGTAAAAGTTAGAAAGCCAACTAATAACTGAATGCCACATTTCTTCTCACACGCCTCTTTATCAAAACGGATTCCTTGAAGACAAATGAGTTTTTGATAATGGATTTATATAACACTTCAACATTTAAAATCTCTATCTCTAAACATCCTAGAATCTTTCTCCAAAGGGAAGATTCGAAAGATTTGAAGAGAAGAGAAATTGAAGAGCTCTTAGGAAGAGAATTTTGCAATGGCTAATTCCAAGAGCTTCAACTATAAATAGAAGACTGGAGCAGATGTTCAAACTTGGTGAATCACCTCGAATTTCTTAAACAGCTGAAACTCTATTCGTTTACTCCCAACTCATGAAATTCCAACTCAAGCAATCGGTAAACAATAGAATTCCTTACTAGTTTGTAATTGAGAGAAATGTCACTTTATATTTAACATTGTAAAGGATTCAACATTTTATAAGTTTAATTCCTCTATTCGTAAATTTCTTTTAGAAATCTGAGTGATAGTTTCGGTAGGGTACCCAAATTGTGGTCTGAGAGGTAGTTAAAAAAAAGATACTTTCTGTAAAAGAGTTTAACCATTGTAAATGCTTCTCTACCTAAGGAATGAACGAAATCACTAGTGGATTATAGCTCGGAAAGGAATCCGGGGACTGGAGGTAAACTAGGGGCCGAACTAGGATAAATCTCATGTGTTGAAGTTCTAACCTTACTTGTGCTTTTATCACGATTCTCATTCATCATTTTATCTCTATCACTTCATCTTTTTGCTTGAAAAATCAATCCGTGCTGAGAATAATACTTAGCATACGATTAAAGATAAATTGTGCTAGTAAAGCTAAGCAGTTTATAAGTTTTTAGACCAACTTAGCACACGCATCTAAAAACTTTAACTTGGTAAATATTTTATAAAATCCAAAAAGTAACCAAGAACAATATTCACCCCTCTCTACTGTGTAATAAGCCGTTTAAGGACCAACATACTTTTTCCCTCTTTATCTAGAATTTACATGATAGAAGAGCAACAACCACCTCTACGTCCAAATACAGCAAAATCTACAAGAAATAAGAAACAAAAAGGCCTTCCTTGTTGGCTTCTTAGGTAGAAGAGTGAGCCAAAACCATCTATTGGCACAATTAGAGGTGTTACAGATTCACTTTAGTTGAATGTGATGCTTGGTATGTAAATATATTATGATTAGATTTTTTTTATCCTAACAATTAGTTAAACAATTTAGATTCTTTCATTCAGTTTGAGTTTTGCTTTTATGGTATGTGATTTCTCATATATTGATCTTGTGCAGGTTCTCAAATTTCTACTCAACTTTCACCACCCGTTAAATCTATAACTCGACCACATTGACCTTCAGCATTTGGTACAGCTCCAACTAGGCCTTTTCCTCAGGTTCAACCAGATGGAGATTCAAAATTTGCCACAGCTCCAACTAGGCCTTTATCTCAAATTCAACCAGACGAACCTTCAACATTTGGGATGGCACCATGACCTTTGCCTCAAAAACCAATTCGACCAAATGGACCTTCTACATCTAGTTTGCTTCACCTAGGCCTTTACCTCAAATTTCAATTGAATCAAATGGACCTTTAGCATTTGGTACAACTCTGCCTAGGCCTTCACCTCAAGTTCCAGCTTGATCTATGCATCTTCAAACAATACAAAGTCAACCTTTGGTGTCTCAAACTTGAACATGCACAATTGATCCAGCATTAGCATCATCTTCACGTTCTCCTTCACATTCAAATTCACCTTCACCATCAACAGGAACTTCGCGAATGACTTCAGCCCCATCTCAAAATCAAAATGAAGGAAGTAACCCATTAAACTCTCAACATAATCGATTACTTGTTAGAGTTTATCAAAAAAATGTAAGTGAATAGTTTCACTTTTGTTATTGATGATTATAAGAGTTTCCAATATTTAATCTTTTCAATATTTATTTTTATTTACTTATGAACAATTTGCAACCATCTGGTGTTGTTAAGCGTATAATGAGAGAGTGTTTTAAGTTGCAAACTGATTTGGAGGGGCACTAGTATGATAACGTATCTCAAGAAACATTAACTTTTTTATTGGAGAGAGTTTAAGGTAATTTTCTAATTTATCATTTTGTTTTCTTACATCAAATATTGTTTACTAATATGTTTTGAAAATTTCATCCAAATAACTTAATTTTGATTCAATAGACATGTTTAGATTCACTTTTAAATGCATTAATTGAAAAGATGCCGCTGGAATCAAGAACTAGAAGGTTTAATTAGGTCAATATTCCCCCGAATACTAGGGGCGGCCTATAGACAATTTGTGTGTTTCGTAAAGTCATATGTTATCGATTTTTTTTGTTCTATATTTAATTTTAAATTTAAAATGTTGAAACTTTGCATCTAATGTGTGATTATTTCAATTCTAGAGCATCGTCTTGTATACATTAGTGAGGATGTTTACAAGAAATGGAAGGGGTACAAAGAGACAAATGAAGGAAAGCGTGAATCAAATAATGGAAAAATTGCAAGACGTGGAGGTGACATAAACTGATCTATGTCGCGACATACTTGTGGATCCTCCTCGCTGATAGAGCATGCAAGTCGTTTAGTAAGTTTTGAATTCCATTTTGGCCTCTTTGCTTGATTGAGTTCATAGAATTATTGAAAATGAGAGGAAATTGGTGAAATTTGTAGTTTTGATTATACTGCTCTTATTTTTTTTGTCATTTAGTAAGTTATGCTTATGAATTATTGTGAATTTGTGCAATTACTTAAAAATATTTCTTCTTTGTAGTCCGATAAATTGGGCTGCGAAGTTGAGCCTCATGAGCTCTTTCTGTATACACATACAAAAAATCATGAATTCATCACATTCATTGATGATAAATCAAAACGAATTCATGTACGTTTTTCTTTATATATGTAAATTAATTACGTGTTTATGTCAATTTTATTGACATTTCATTTCTACTCACATGTTTTATATGCCTAGTATCATATATTAGTGTTCTACTTCTCTTTATATTCTTATCTACAGGCATATGTATTAGTAAATTAAGGAATCTTTTGCTATATTTTATATTAAACTTCTAAAGTATTGATTCTTGAGTCTAGTTGGTTTTAAAATGCCTAATATATAGCTGCAACTCCTGCAAGTCTATACCATCTGAAAGAATCTGTTAGAAAAGTCTTTCTGCAACTTATAATGAACTTGGTTATCACTGCAAAACGTTAAACTTGGCCAATGAATTATTGATAGACGGTCACAGATTTGTTTATTTTCATGCTTCTTGTATAGATATAAATACATTGTGTGTTTTATTGTTATCGTATAATACTTAATATTTGTAGGAGCGCGTGGTTGAAAGGAGAGAATGCATGTCTCAGGAGGCAGACCATATTCTTGATGAGAGAGGATTATGCATCTCAGACTCGATCATCCTTCATATCATATTCAAATCAAGATGGACAAGGTTCTCATGGAAATATGAATATTCCTCAAATGGAAAATCAAATGAGAGAAATGGAGGAAGCCATGAAAGGAATGAAAAATGCTCAAGAAATTGCTGAGTCCAAATTTGATGTATTTTTTGAAGAAATGAGAGTCATGAGAGCTGGCATGGATTCCATTCGTAGTCCAATGTCAAATTTTCTTGCTACCTTGAGGACTAGATGATACGTCTTTTGCTCAGCCATCCTTAACAAGGTACAGAAAAAAATGATCTACTTTTATTTGCACATAAGTTGCATGATACGGTGGTTTCACATCTCTTTTGATATTATGGGCATATTATTGTGAATATTACTGGCTAGATAAAGACTTAATCATTTTAATTATTTTTTCTTGAAGTTGAGTTGCAATTTTAAGTTTTTGAAGGACTATCTGTTTGTTATAATAACTCATCTTAGAACACTATCTGAAGATAATGGCATTGATATTTTTCTTTGCAGGTTTGGATATAATATAGCTTGTAGACTAACTGGACATGATTTTGGATTTTGAAGCTCATTTTAGATTTTGGAGCTACAAAGATGACAACGTCTAAGTTACTTCTTTGTTTTTGGACGTATTTATCGGTAGAAAGTAACTATGTAGACTACCATTAGTTGTTATTATATATTTTGAACATCTACTTTATATTAGTAAACTTTCTAAAAGCTAATTATCTAGACAAGATTGTACTTATTTTGATGGATATAATTAATATTAGTTTGGTTATTATGTCTGGTGATATTTTCTCAGAAGATGGTATTAGAAATGCAAATATAAATATAAGTTAGTTTTATTGAGTCAAATAAAGGTAGTAAACAATGACACCTAAAAAATTATAATGCCATATCTATAATAAAATCGTCTAAAAAATTGATGGTAAAGTTGTCAAATTGGATGTTAACTATCAGAAAATTGTGACAGGTCAAATGTCATAAAATATGTCAATATTTCTTGATGAGTTTTATGACAATGAACTGTTAGCAAAATCGTAGTCAAATATGTCACAAAATTAGTGACGAGCGTTTTCTTGACAAACTGTTGTCCGTCATAATGTCTGTTATAAATGATTTTTATGAAGGATTTTTACATAGTTATGATGGAAAATTCTGTCATAATTTCCTTATTTTATTGTAGTGATAATTATAGCTTTTGGAAGAATCAAATGAGAAATTTCATTCAAGCCAAAAACTATGATGCTTGGAAAGTGATTGAAAAGGGTCCTTGTTAACCTACTAAGGTTGTTGGTGATCAAACTATTGATAAAACTGATGAAAAGCTTACTGATGATGATTTTAAGAAACTTAAATGTTACACATATGCTATCAACGTTTTACAATGTAATTTGGATGCAACGAAATACAATAAGATTTCAGGTTGTTAATCCACACAAGAAATTTGAAAAAACTTGATTTACTTATGAAGGTACCAACCATGTCAAAGAAAGCAAGATCAACTAAAGCATGAGGTTGTTCGAATTGTTTAAAATAAAGGATGGTGAAGGCATTGCTGAAATGAATTTAAGATTCACAAACATTGTGAATGAGCTAAAGCGTTTTGGAAAAGCCATACCTGAACAAGATCAAGCAAATAGAATTTTTTGAAGTCCACCCAAGAGTTGGGAATCCAAGAAGAATGCTATTGAAGAAGTCCAAGATTTTTCAACATACAAATTTGACGAATTGACGGTTCATCGCTGACGAATGAAATCTCAATGAACAACTTTTTCAACAAAGACAAAGAAAATCTGAAATAGAAATCAGAATTCAATAGTATTGAAAGTCAATGATTCTACTAATACTAACAGCACTACTGATGAAGAAGAAATAGCACTTTTCACCAAGAAACTCAAGAAGTTGTTTACGAAAGGTGGAAAGTGTTTCAACTACAAAAAGTCTTACAATAAAGGTGGCTACTCAAAGGTGATTCAAAGAATGATAAATCAAGGAGTGACTATTCAAAGAAAGAAAAAAATCACTTATTTTAAATGTTATGAAAGAGGACACTTTAAGTCAAATTTTCTGAAACTCAACATAGACAAAAAGTATAACAAGACAGCTATGGCCACCTCTTGGAGAGATAGTGATCAAGAATCTAGTGGAGAAGATGACAATGATGTTACAAACATGTGCTTTATGGCTATTGAGACTTATGATTCATATGTTGATGACGAAATCATTTTTGAAGGAAATATTGCTGAGACTTTAACACCTATTGAGAAACCAACCTCTTCTCTAGATGTTGAGGTAAATCCTAATACTTTAACTCATTAAAAACATGCAATTGTTTTATATGAAATCTCTATGCATATTATGAAAAATGTTTAAAATGTGAAAGCTGTGAGAAAGTGTTGTGAAGAACTTGAAAATGAAAAGGTTTCATTACATCTTTAAGTAATATACCTACTACACTGTCAAGATTTTCAAGAATGTTCCTTGAAACATATTATTGAGCAGTAAATGAGCTTGTTAAGAACCATGAGAAGTTCGATACTGAAATTGAGTTATTGAAAAACACAAAAATTCACTATTCGAAGAAAGTCTGTGAAATGTAGCTATTGCAAACGAAATAGGCATATTGTCAATAGATGTCAAGTTAAGAAAGGTAGTGTTATTGGAAACCTTGTTTTGAGTAAAAGCAAACTAACCCAATAGGACTCAAATCAGTTTGAGATCCCAAGTCTAATTAGTTGTTTCACAGATTGGCTTGAGGTGCATAAAGGATTCAACATTATGTTATGTTAACAACGTATACTCAAGGCATATGATGGGTAATGAAAATAAATTCATCACATATGAGCCAAAACAGAATAAAAGTGTTAGTTTCATAGATAAAAAGGGCAAAATCATTGGACATGGTATTATTGGAAAAGGCCCTACCATAGAAAACGACTCTCACTTGTGAAAGGTGTGAAATATAACTTATTGAGTGTTGCACAACTTTGTGGTAAAGGTAGAGAAGTTATATTTAAATCTCATAGATGCATTATTATTTATGTTGCTACTGATAATGTCATACTTTTTGCTCCTCATGTTGATAATGTTTATGATTGATTGAGTAAAAAGTTGAGTAAAAATATGCTTAATGTCTAAGGAAGATGAATCTTGGTTATATAATAGAAGACTTGGGCATGATAGTATGATACGAATATCTAAGTTGGTTAGATATCATGTTGATGGCTTACCAAGCATTAATTTTGATAAAGACCATTTATGTAATGCATGTTAATTAGGAAAACAATCCATGAACCGTTTAAAAGTAAGGATGTTATATCTAATTCTACACATTTTGATTTATTTGTTCTGGTTCAACCTATGAGTTTAGGTGGTAAAAAGTATGCTTTAGTTGTTGTGGATGATTACTCTAGTTATACATGGGTATTGCTACTACATAGTAAAGATGAAACTTTTGGTTTATTTTTAAAGTTGTGTAGGAAATTATCTATTGAGAAGACTTCCAGTATTGTTCATATAAGAAGTGACAATAACAAGGAGTTTAAAATTTAAAGGTTTGATGAAGTTTGTGTAGCCCTTGGTATTAACCACAATTTCTCAACACCACATAATCTTCAACAAAATGGAGTAGTGGAAAGAAAGAACTGAATTCTTATTGAAATGGTTAGATCAATATTAAATGAGAATAACCTTCCAAAATACTTATAGGTAGAAGCTGTCAATACCACCTGCTATATTCTCGATCGGGTTTTAATTAGACAGATTTTGAAGAAGATCCTTTATGAACTATGGAAAGGAAGGAAACCAGAGATTGGGTACTTTCGTGCCTTTGGTTGTAAGTGTTTTACTCTCAACACTAAAGATAGCCTTGAAAATTTTGATTCTAAAGTTGATGGAGGTGTATTTCTTGGTTACTCTAGCAATAGCATATCATATCATACCTTCAATAAGAGAATTTATTGTGTTGAAGAATCTATAAATGTTGATTTTGACAAAACTTACCTAAAGTGTAGAAATCTAGTATTGATATTGATGATGCAAATAATACTCTATTGATCGATGGAATCAACAACACTATTGAAGTTAAATTAACAGATATTATTGATGGATCAACAGCTACTAACAAACCAACAACCATTGAGCCCAATGATATTGAAGAATATGCTCAATAACATAATATCATTGTTGAATCTCAAAATGAAGATTACAATAGAGGATTCCCTCCAGAATTCAGATATAACAAGACTTATTCACCAACAAATATCATTAATAGTGTTGCAAATCAAATGATGACAAGAGCTCAACTTCAAAGATATTTTGGTAATATGGATTTTGTTTCAATACTTGAACCAAAGTCATTTCTTGTAGCCGAGAATGATGAGTATCAGATTTTAGCCAAGCCAGAGTAGAGTTGGAATAATTTGAAAGGAAAAAATTCGAACATTAGTACCCAAGCCTAAAGGAAAGTCAATTATAGGTACTAAATGAGCATAAAAGAATAAACTTAGTAAGAAAGACAATGTTGTGAGAAACAAAGTGCGTCTTGTTGCATAAGGATATAATCAACAAGAAATAGATTATGGAGAAACATTTGCCCCTGTTTGTAGATTGGAAGATATTCGGATACTATGCGCATTACAAGCTACAAAAGGTTCAAGCTTCATCAAATGGGATGTTAAGAGCATATTCTTGAATGTATTTATTGAAGAAGAAGTATATGTCAAACAACCACCTAATTTTGAAGATCCAAAACATGAAGATTGGGTGTACACAATTCAAAAGGCTCTCTACGACTTGAAACAAGCACCTCAGGCATGGTATGAATGCTTAACTAAATTTATTTTATCCAAAGAATTTGCAAGAGGTAAAGTTGATACTACACTTTTAATTAAATTCAAAGGCAAGCATATTTTGTTAGTTCAAATATATATTGATGATATTATATTTGCTGCTACTAACGAAAACTTGTGTAGAGAATTTAGTGATCAAATGAAAAGTGACTTTGAGATGTCTACGATGGGAGAATTAAACTTCTTTCTTGGTTTGAAAAGTAGAAATGAAATTTCATTTCTTAATCTAAGTATACCAAGGAGTTATTGAAGAAATTTGATATGATTGAATGCAAGTTAATAGATAAAGCTATTGACAATAAGATATATAATGGCGTTATTGGATAGCTTTTATATTTAACAGCTTGTAGACAAGAAATTCATTTTTTTGTCTGTTATTTTGCACGTTACCAATCTAACCCTAAAAGGTCACATTATACTAATGTTGAATGTATATTGTGATATTTGCATAGAACTATTGATGCAGGTATTTGGTATCTTAACAATAACAACTTTACTCTATTGGGGTATATTGATTCTGATTTTGGAGGAGACTGACTTGGGAGAAAAAGTACATTAGGTACTTGTCAATTTCCTTGATACTGTCTCGTTTCATGGCATAGCAAGAAACAGGCTTCAATAACACTATCTACTATTGAAGAAGAATATATTGTCATTGGAAGTTGTGTGGATCAGTTACCATGGATAAGGCAATATCTAGAAGATTTTGGAATCAATACTGGAAATATTGAAGTCAAATGTGAGAAAAATCCAAGTAAACATGAGAGAATGAAACATGTCAATATCCGCTACAACTTCATTAGAAATCACATTCAAAAAGGTGACATCAAGCTCACTTATGTCCCTATTGATGATCAGCTAGCAGATATTTTTACAAAGTCATTTCCAAGAGATAAATTTTCAAAATTTAGGGAAGCTATATATTGGAGTAACAAATCCAATATAGATGGGAAAACCTTCAAAAGGTAGTAACTTTAATGTTTTGAAATAATTTGTACTTTAATTACATGCTTATGATTTGATTAGTTATCTTTTATGATATGCAATAATATTGTGATACATGACATGGTAAACCTATTAATTAAGCTAGTTTGTAGGATAAGATTATTTGGCATTAATTCTCATTTAAGACTCTAACACATGTTACCTATTAAGACTATAACCATCACATCACATCAACTCCTAGAATTTCTATTTCATCATGTGACTTACTCTCTCCTAATTCCTTTACACTTCTCTATACAAGAAAGTATTGTTGCTCTTCATCACCAACATATCAAACTTAACCTTTTCCATAAACCCTAATCTATTTTCTTCTTGAAAACCCCTTTTGGCCAAAATTTCTCCAAACACCATGGGTAAAATAAAAACAAGAAAAGTATATGATCCAATCAATTCACCAATACCTGAGCTTCCTACGACAAAAGTGAAAATTTATCTTCTCTTTCTTGAACTAGGGAACATGATGGCCCATAAATATTAATATTTGGATTGGAAATAATCAACAATACTATGCCTTTTCAATTGGACTAAACTTAGTGGATGGTAAATTTTTTTCAATATTCAGAGTGCAGTTTCCTTCCATGGTTTTTAAGTTTTATGAGAATATTGAGCTGCTTGAAAAGAAGGAAGATGATGCCCTCAAAAACTATAATTCTAGGAAAAGAAATCATAATTGATTAGAGCTTTCTTAGTGAACTTCTTGATGGTCAAGACTTTGGAATATGTCTTAGGCAAGCTAATGTTGATAACTCAATACCTCTTTCAGCATACCTGCCTAAACCAAAAGGAGTCAAGGAGCTCTATGCTACTGGCTTAGAGGAAGATGAAAGGTTCTATCAATATATTCTATCTAAGTACATTATGCCTAGAAAATTATTTATCAATTTTGTGACCAAATTTGATACCTATTTGTTATGGAATATTCTCCAAAGTAAACACATAAACATGCATGTTCATATTATTCATCACATGAGCAATCACTCTTAGTGGGTGTACAGTAATTTGATTATCATCATCGCAAAGAGAAGGATTTGAAATCCTTATTGAGACCTCAAGGTTAATATTGATGAATCTACTTTTGCTAGCCTTAAGAGAATCTCTACAAATCTACCTATTGACCAAGACATTGTAATATTCAGTGTAACCACTACTATCATAACCCCTACAAAGATCAGTCTCAATAAAACATACCTAAACTCGAACCAAATCTCTTCTTGAAACTGAGCCAAGAAATTTTCTAGAAAGAAACCCTCTTTTGACCTTAACAAAGCCCAAATAAAGCTTCCTGCCTCTGTTTTCAGTGATATTGAAACAAAAAAATACTAAATAAGATGTTGAGTTTCTTGATGCTTTAAAATTAAGCAAGATGCCACATATGGTTGGAAAGAATTTGTTTCTTGGTTATACTACTGGTCAGGGTCCTACTGAAGCTAATTTTGATAACCTTATTGATGATCCCACTAATGCTAGTAAAGTTTCAACTCATTTATCTGAACACCAATATGAAGGTCATGTTGTGGTTAAGAAAGAAAGATCTGAAGTGACTACAAAACTTGAAAAGATTAGAGCCTCCATGAAGGAAAAGAAAAGGAAAGACCCTTGTTGGTTCGTAAACAAGCTAATAACACCAGCAGAGGGGGGTGAATTCATAAATAGGGTTACTTTTTAATCTTTTTCAAAAGAGATGTTTACCTAGTACATTTTTATAAACATGCTATCTAAGCATGCTAAGTGCAATATAAAGATGTATAAACTGCTTAGCTCAGCTAGTACTGTTTATCTTCAATTCTTAAGTAAGTAATACTTACTCAGTACGAATTGGATAATAAGCAATTGAATAAGATAGAAAAGAGATGAATGAGCAAGAAGCTGATGAAGCTAATCGCTAAGAGTTAGAACGATTAAACCTGAGATTTTATCTTGGTTCAGCCCCTACCCTACCTCTAGTCCGCGAATACCGTCTCCAAGCTTTAATCCACTTGTGATTTTTTCCTTCAATATGCGGAGAAGCCTTTACAACGGGTGGACTCAATTATAGAAAGTTCCTCCTTTCTAACTACCACTCAACTCAGTTTGGGCACCCTTCCCAAACTGACACTCAAGATATTAAAGAAATTAACGAACTGAATTCAACTTATAACATGTTGAATCCTTACAAAGTTAATCCTATGAGTGATTCTCTCTATTACAAACAGATAAAGCTATTGAGTGTTTGCAAATTGCTTGCTTGTGAATTTCTTTGAAAGCAGGGAAGATTTTCATAGAGTTTTGCTCTTAAGAAATTCAAGGTGATTCACCAAGTTTGAACATCTGCTTCAGTCTTCTATTTATACGTTGAATCTCTGAGAAGTAACCGTTGCAAACTTTGAGGATGTCGTAGATCTTCAATTTCTCATCTCAATTAATCTTTTGAATCTTCCCATTGGAGATATATTTCAGGAAATTTAGAGATAGGAATTTGATCATTGAGTTATGATTTGTTTCCATTAAGAAATTCTCGTTTATCTTCAAGCAATCTGGATCTTTGTGACATACGCGCAAGAATGCAACGTGGAGTCTTTCTGTTGGGTGATATTGATGACATCGCGAGAGATGCGAGGAGATATTTGGGACGCGATGCAATTTACGGAATCATTCCATATTCCTGATTTTAGTTAAGGAATCTCTGACGCTCCGTACAGACACATTTTAATGATGTGAGGACCACAAGAATCTTCCTTGATTTTAGCATCTTTTTCTCCTCAAAATTAACTGAGGAAAATTTTGTTCCTTTATAAACAATGTTAGTAGTATCAGTGTCATAATATCCTTTTGTGTCATGATATAATTATCTTTAATTAAATAAGGCAGGACTCAGCATATGCTAAGTGGTAATAAATCTAAACTATGTAGTACTTAGCACAAACTTGGCTTTTCTTACTCTAAGTCCCTCTTAAATTTAATTACTCAGCATAATTAAATAAGAGTATCCTTAGTACTCAATTAATTTCACTATCCTAGATAGTTTGCTATTTGCAAAACTCTTAAGTACTGTGAGGTACTATTAACTTGGGTTTTACAATCTCCCCCATTTTGGACAGATAGCAAACTAGATAGTAGAAGAAGTTAATTGAATAGATAGTTTAGAGATATTAAGATACCTAGAAATGATGTATGGACTCCATTGTGTTGAGTGACTTCCTTTAGTCAGCTTGAACTCCCCCATACCGAGTGAGTCTTATCTTCAAGCAGCTCAGCCCCCCCATACTTAAAGGATTTCTTCTTTGATTTGGGACTTCATCATATTTCAGTGTATCTTTAAGGATTCGGTCTCTTGTATATTCTCCTGTGATTACATGTTAGATATGCAATCGAAGGTATACTTATTAAAGTTAAGAAGATCTTAACTTTGAGGCGGAAAACTTGTATTTTATTAATAAATTAAACTTAGTCATTACATAATGGATGTCCTGAGCTAAGATCACATTTCGCCTTATTACAAGTTTCCTATTCAATTACGTAGAATCTAGCCTAAGCTAACACTGGCGAGAGGAGAAGCCATGCTTCTCATGCTTGTCCTGATTAAATCTCTGCTGCTGGCTGTTAGAGCGATGAACTGGATCCATATGCGTAGGAAGAGAACCTTATTGAAATTCACCATTCTGAAAGCATCTTCAGCTACCTTCTCCCTCTTTGCTATTTGACCTTGAACAATTTGATCTAGGTAGGCATTAAAGGTGTCGAGGGTAGCTTGAAAACTTTCTTGCTGGCTGGTGATTGCGAGGATTTCTCTTGCTCCAATTGCTCTTTGCCGTTGGTAGAGAGGAAGTCTTGATCATTCAACTCACTGAGAAGGAGATGATGACACCTTGAGAGATGGGCAATTTGATTAAAGCCTTGACTGGCAAACTATTAAAAGCACTGCAGAAGGCCTCGAAAGTCCATTGTTGTTAGTGCAATCTTCAGATGAGCTTCAATGTCAAAGATCTTTGGACAGATGGTGGCAATGGTTATAGAGGTGTAATCAATATCTTTGCCATCCATCTCTCCCAACCTTATTAGTGCATCAATCTTCTTTGGTAGATCCTCTACTTTGGATTTAATAACGTTGAGCTTGGAGTGGATAGTCAGTTCGGTCTCTGGGCAAAGGGGTTCGCTTGAAGGTGCACTAGGTATAGGCATATCTAGAAAGAGTTTTCCCATCACAAACACAAGGAACTTCTATGAGGAAGATACTTTGTCCATGATGTGATCTGAGATCTCCCTTTGGATGGTGTCCATTTTGTTGTTGAGAGGATACAGATTAATGATAGGGGCCTTATCCAACTTCGTAGATTAGTCTTCAGAATCTTGAGAATTTCATCTTGTTTGTTATCATGGACAAGTAGGAACTTGGACTCTGTCTCAACGAGCTTGGCGATGTTGTGGTATATATCATTTGTAGTTGACACCTCTTTGGTAAGGTCTTCAATCTTGTGATCACTAAGCCTCTTTATTATGGCCTGCTTCTTTCTGAGCTCATGGATCTGTGTTACTTGAGTAGCCATGTTGGTAGTCAAGAGACTCAGCTACTTAGTAGCAGCATCCACACTACCCTTTATCTTTCCTGCGATAGTGTTAGCTAACATAGTAGACGTGGGGAATGTTCAGATGTAGAAGAAGAAGAAGGAGAAGAAGAAATGGTTATCTATGATTCAGGATCTATAGGAGTAGAAACTGAGGGATTTGAAGGATTTACAGGTAAAGGATTAGGATTTACAGAAGAAGGAGAAGGGGTAGGAATTTTAGGAACCTTTGGGTTAGCTGTTTGATCCATAGATGGATTAGCCTAAGGTTTCTCATGCTGAGGAGTAGATTCCTCAACATGAGGGAATTTAGGTATGGGGATGCTATGTTCCTGAGGATCAGATTCCTCAAAAATTTGGATGAAAGGTTCTCCAGCATCCTCCTCACTACTCACCACCTGCACGTTCTTTTTCAGTGGCCTTGTGGTGGCAGAATGCTTGCGCTGAGTGCCCTTGAGTTTGACAAATACTCCCTGAATGTCATTAGTAGCGTTGGACACATACTGGTCCTCTGCCTTGTATTTCTTGGCATCATCTTGCACCTCAGTAGAGTTTGAAAATACCATTTTACGCTTACGCTTCCTTTAGCGTAAGGACTCGTTGGCTTCCATTTCATCATCTTTCTGCTCAGCTTGCAGCTTTTCCTTTGCTTCTCTTTGAACGCGGGTTTTGGCAACCATTTTCATTCGTTGATGCTGAGCAGGGGCTTCATTGGATTTGGCTGGACTCTTACCATTGGCCTTAGAGGAAGTAGCCTTTTGAGCTGTGGAGGAGGTAGTAGGGATCTTCTCAAAGATGGTTGAGATGGGAGCACTATCAGAGCTAGATCTATCCTCGAATTCAACCACAAAAGGATTTTCCTCCTCCTTACTGATGTGCATAGGCATTACTATCAGTACACACTTTTGCTTTCGCTTTTGTTGTGCCTTAGTGTACCTAGCATGCACCTGATTGTATATCATCTTGCTGAAGTGAGACATCTCCAACTTCCTCTTTACTAGCAGGACTGGCCTACTAGACCCCCCCAAAAACTTGACCAAGTCAACTTTCACTACCTTCATCATCTCAGATATGAGGTAATTATAGTGATAGATGGTAATAACTTTGTTTAAGTGATAGATTATCAGTACCAACCAGTTAAGTTTCTTACCCTCTACCATATTGTAGACCACACACCTTTCGAAATAGGTGCAGCTAGTTAATGAGCCAGTCTTTGGCAACAATAGCTTCACCACCATCTCATGGCACATCCTAGCTTCCCATGACATCCCGCTGGTAGCAATCTCCCTAGACACATAGCTGGCGGGGAGTTCCCAATCTTCTAGAACAAGAATGGTGTCTTCATCACCAGACCGTCAGAGCTGAGTGCCTAAATTAGGCATGCTGAGGATACTCCCAATCAACTTGGAATAGATAAGCATTGTCTTGCCTCCACATTCCATCAGTAAGACATCATTGAAGCCTTCAATAGTGCAGAGATGTGTGTAGAAGGCTCTATGAGCCCTGTAACTACTGGACCATCCATCTTTAGAAAGGCACTTAGGTGCAGCTGGTTAATCACCCTGTGCATAATTTTATTTAGCAGCAGGCTTTTATAGTTGACCTCATAGACTAGAGCAAAGTCTAGATTATCTTCCCATGCGATTTTGGCAAGACGGGTTCCCGCTTCCAACATATGTTTCTCAATTTTACCTTGATTGTTCACCATAATCTTCATCGGGGTGGTGCTCTTGAGTTTGAAGGTGGTATTAGTTTGCACCATTTTTGATAGAGAATGAGAAAGATCGAGAGAATTTGAGAGAGTAAGGATTAGGGTTTGAATGCTCTAAAAGTTTGAAATCACAGAAAGCAAGTGAACATCCTTCTCTTGATTGTTCATCTTTTATAGGTAAAAACCCATTTTCAAGGGGTACATGTCATAATCTCAGCTTAGGATAAAGGATTAACGCTAAGATTAACATCCAATGAACCAACTCAGTAAAACGGTGAGTTTAGATAAAATGGTTCCTATTCATTCTCACATCATTTGAAAAACGTAGAGATTTGAATTTTAACCGAGAATAGTGCCTCACACAGTTACTAAAAAACATTAACATCGTTATCCACGTATCTTCTCATACTTGATCTCCAACACTTAACCAAATTTCTGAGAATTTCACTTTTCTTTGTTATAGTGGATTTCCCATACCGATTAATTGCCTCAGTATACTGAATTGTTCCTTTGGTAATGGTCTTGTGAAGATATCAGCACTCTGTTCCTCTAAGGGAACATATTCTAGCTTTACATCTATTCATAGCACAATCTCTTATGAAATGATGCCTAATGTTGACATGCTTCATTCTCCCATGCTGGACTGGATTTTTAGATAAATCAATTGCACTCTTATTATCGCACATGACCTCAAGACAATTAGACTTAATTCTATAATCTTCCAGTTGCTGTTTTATCCAAAGTAGTTGTGCTACGCAACTTCCTGCTGCCATGTACTCAGCTTCAACTGTACTCAGCGCGATGGAAGTTTACTTTTTACTATACCAAGAGATAAGACATTCTTCAAGGAAATGACATCCTTCTATTGTACTTTTCCTGTCGAGTTTATCTCTTCCATAATCAACATCTATGAATCCCCTAGGAGTGAAGTCTGAGCTGCTGGGATACCACAGACCTGCTTCAATTGAGCTTTACAAGTACCTGAGAATTAATTCTCTTTACAGTAGCTAAATGAGATTCTCTGGGATCTGCTTGGTAGCAAGCAAAGTAGCACACAGTATACTATATGTCTGGCCTGCTAGCAATGAGATAGAGAAGAGAACCGATAATTCCTCTGTAGAACTTGCTATCTACAGAATTTCCAGCTTCAGCTTTACTTAAGATTGTATTAGTGGCTATAGGAATAGACATAGGCTTTGAATTTACCATGTCGAATTTCTTTAGGAATTCTCTTGCATACTTGGATTGGTTGATGAAAATTCTATCTTCAATTTTCTTGATTTGAAGACCTAGAAAGAAATTTAATTCTCCCATCATAGACATTTAGAACTCACTCTTCATCTACTTGTTGAATTCCTTGCACATCTTTTCATCAATTGCTCCAAATATGATATCATCAATGTATATATGGACTAGTAACACATCTTCTTTTCTTCACTTGATAAACAGAGTCGTATCTACTTTTCCTCTTTCGTAGCCTTTGCTGATCAAGAAATTTGTCAGCCTCTCATACCATGCTCTTAGAGCATGCTTCAATCCATAAAGAGCTTTCTTCAGTTTGAAGACGTGCTTAGGATTCTTTGCATCTTCAAAGCCCGGAGGCTGGTGAACATATACTTCTTCTTGAATGAATCCATTCAGGAAAGCACTTTTAACATCCTGATAAGTGTATGATCACACTTATTATCATGATAATTTTATACAATAAACACTATAGTTTGAATCATTTTTATACTTCATATAAAAGATTTCACGTGGTATGTAGTTGTTTTTCATGCAAATGCAGATACTAGGTAAATCTTGGGAGTAAAATGATCAAAAGTGAAATTCTATAAAAAATAAAGTGAAAAAGGTGCAAAAAGATGTGTGAAACTTAAAGATTTGGCTTAGGATCGAAGCTATCAAAGATTGGTGAAGTTACAAGGAGATTTCTGAAGAAAACTCAATTCACGGTCGTGATAATCATTCACGGTCATGACCTAGTCACTTCATAATAGAAATCTGCCAACAAAAGATTCACGATCACGAATCACATATCGCGATTGTGACATGGACGATTTTCTAGTATTATCTTCTTAACTACCAACCGTTGGATAAGCATGATCAACCGCCATCAACCGCCATCAACTACCAATAAAAAGACACTTATCAGGAGTCAACCAATCATGAAAAGGTGCCTATCCATTGTGGATTAAATCAAAGCCTCTCAACCAATGACATTGAAGAGATGCAATCTTTCACCAATGGATGTGACTCTTCGTTTGGATAGACGCAACCCTTCAAACTCTATAAATAGGACTCCAAATCCTCAACAATTTCACGTGGTATGCCTTCAATGCAATAAAGGAAGTGTAGAAATAAGAGTGCAAATATAGTGTGTGTATAGTTAG
>CATIWQ010242492.1:0-11236 GCA_949673415.1 Euphorbia schlechtendalii
TAACATATATTTTTTGCCAATATAAAAAAATATGGTTGCATATTTATGCTACAAAGTGACAACTATATGTGATAACAACGAAAATATTCTTTGTTGATAAACGCCTACAAAATTTAGTACAAATTTACTACCACTTATTGCATTTGTTAGAGAAGTGTGAAGTTGTGAATCTCACATGAAAAACTAATGAGATAAGTGAATGGTATATAATTTAAAATAGATAATAAACCACTAACTTAGAATTTTGGAATAGATGTGATCTGAAATCCTTTAAAAAATCATTCACTTAGATTTAATTGTACCCTCAAACCAAAACTCCCAATCCTGAGAGTTTAGAAGTTTAACATACAATATATATGCGAGTGTTTGGTGCTATAAACCAATATAAGGAGGTGCATAATGTTTATGTTTTTTTAATTAGTTCCTCATTTTAAAGCTCATATACGTTAACTAATTCTTTGCTCAGATTAATGAGTGATTAATTAACTTAATTGTTTCTCCAATGTGAAATACTAATTAATTTTCGCTTGATTATCATGCTTTCATTTCAGAAGACCTTGACTTGCTAAGATTATCATTAAGTTAACTGATTTTATCACATAGACCTGAAATGTATATGCACATATTGTAAATTAGAAATAAACCTACATATTATATAATATATATTATTTTTTGGAAATATATATTATTAATTATTTCTCAAGATATCATAAGTAACTAATTGAAGATTAATCTAATCAGTTGATATAACAAGGTCAACGACTTAAGTCTTTGATGAATTAGTGCTATTATAAACATGCACGGTAGAGCAAACACTTAAACTAACGGACATTTTCTGTAATATTACTCCCTCCGTCTACTATTGTCATTTTAACTAATTCACATTTTTTAAGATAACAATCAACCGAATTGGGTTATTTACTAATTGACCTTTTTATAAATGTTATACTCTATTTTCAAGATTTCATTAATATGTTTAAATATTGATTTATATAATCTTCTCATCTTCCTATTAGAGATTAAATATGGGCACCTTGAAAGTTAAACAAATTAATAAGGGTATGAAAGGAAAACTTAGAGAAAAAGCACGTTGAAAATACAAAATGATAGTAAAAAAGAGACATCAAAATTCCTCAAAAATGATAATATTTAGTAGACGGAGGGAGTAGTAATTATATACTAATTCCACCTTACATGGTGTTGTTCAGTTTGCAATACAAACTAAGTATGTGAGAAGACACTCATGTTCATATATTTCCACTAAACACATTTGTAAGGAGGAATGAGAACCCTTGAATATGGTTAAGTCTGAAACAAGATTATCTAACAAAATATTACTTATAGTGACGAATTGCGACTTTTTTTGCCATGAGGTCCAAGCATGAAAATATAAATAAAATTTAATTTCAAGTACATAAATATTGAGATAAAGTTGTTCGCCATCGCTTATCCTTGTCGTGGACCCTTGCCATAGAAGACCCTAGCCGCCACTGACCTTTGCCCTTGATCCTTGCCGCCGTTCATCTGTCGATCCATAAGGAGAGGAGAGACTCCTTCGATTGCCAAGGTGTCATTGCCGCTGATCCTTGCCACCATGGACCCTTTCCATAGATGACCATAGCGGTCACTGACCCTTGTTTCTATCCATCTGCAGATCCATAATCCCTACATCTTCATTTGTCGCTCAACCTCTACACTTTTTATGCAAAATTCAAGAATGAGATTCAATTTTAGGCATGCCCATGCCTAAATCAAACTTTGCCTCTATCGATCCAATGTCGTCTGGTCTCCACCGCTCTCCTCTACACACCCTCATTTGATCTTCTTGTTCTCGTCATTGTGACCTAGCCAACTATAACCTAGAGAGAGTTAGGTAGATTTCACAGGTCCCTCTCCCGGTGCAACCCCAAAGAGTTAGGCAAGAGATGTTGAGCCCTCTCTCAGTGCAATTTTCTAAAGAGAGAGATAGGTTGACGCCACTGGTCCCTCTCTCATTGATTACTCCCCATTAGAGAGTTAGGTAGGCGCTATCGAGCCCTTTCTTAGCGCAACCTTTCATCACGATGGTGAACTCGGATCATAGGCAATGTTACAATCTACCATATACATAATCAAGCTCTAAACATTTTCAAATCAGTCACGATAACCATATCTTTTTTTGAAAATTTCTCGAACTCACATGACTCGATGGGAATGAAGGAACTTTTTCCAAATATGGTGTATCGGGTTTTGTGCTCGTTGCTAGAAGGTGGAATATGAAAAACCATAACTTTGGTTTTGTTAGCTTCGATGGTTCCTTACCTATCCATGAAGCGCTATATAGACTAAACGCGATTTCTATTGGAAGCATTCGCCTCCTAGCGTAAAAGGAAAAGTGATCCCTTCATAGTTATATTCTGTAACACAAAAAGCCAATGAAATCTGTTGTGAGGCTTATTCAAAGGCATGGATTTCGTAACTCACAGTGGGTGTAAACATGATCCGCTCGGCTCGATGAGGATTCACACTGACTTCAAGTCAGGGATTAGACAAGAACCAATTTCTCAACATTTGAGCACTCATATTTATCCATTTAAGGTTATAAACTTCTTTTAATTTCATTACATTCTCATGTCAATTTGGATAAAGTTTCAATGATAAACTTTAGTCCAAACTTGATAAAAATCTCAAAACAACTAAAATCGCTTTTTCTACAAGTTTATAGCCATAAACTTGCTAGATCTCTCATCTCACTCAAATTTCCAACTTCTTGACAAATTCGTTCCCGAACCGGCTATCAAGTCATCATGGACAAACGAAAAGGTAACTAAGGGTAATTGACACCTAACCCATCTTTAAATTTATTGTTTCTTTTTGCATTTTCATTGTTTAGGTAAAGAGGTGATTGAAGCTGATGTACAATAATTTTTCAATAAAATGCATTAATATGCGTATATGATCTTGCAGGTAAAGTTCGGTTTCCCAAAATAAGGGAAAACTTCGCCCGGGAGTTATGGGAAAGTCCCAAATACAATCGTTACTTTGCCAGATTTTATATTGGAAGTAATTGTTTTATAATGCCATCAAATGTGAAAATTATTGGATATAACATAATTCTCAAAGTTTTTAATGAAGTAGTAGCTATCATGTCGGAACACAAAATCTCTACTTTTCGGTATAAAAATCTCATCCTAGATTAGTATACCACAAATTTTGGTGCAGTTCAACTGGGTGCAACTCTTTGGGTATAAATTGAGGTATTAAGTTAGTTTTATATTTACTTTATATTTATAAGGAAAAATGACTTTTCTTATTAATATGTGCATTATTCATGAATATCATCACATTTTTCCCTAAAATAAATAGGAACAACCTTTTTTTTGTGAAAAATCATAAAATGCAAATGTTTTCTACAATCACATCAAATAAGAAAGGTTATTTTCGCGCCTCAAGCACCATAAACCCCAGGTAGACTAAAAAATGCACCATGTCACAACGGGATTTCTAACCATACGCTAATGTTGTTGCTCCTAAAGCCACAATTGAACCCATTAAGACTGTCTCGAAGGACCTGATTGTCTCGGCCAAATGGTCCCAACTAGTATGTCTACTGAAATGTGAAAGCTATCACACATTCCCAACCTATTTGAGATGGTTAAGAACAAAAAATTCTTGTTTCATTTTATTGTGCCCCTTGGGGAGATCAAGTAGTAATGTCTTTTTACTTGGAGGATGCGAAATCTGCTTTCTTGGGGGGTGATCAGATCTCTGTTTAGGAAATTTTTCAAAGGTTAAGCTTTTTCCTATTGATTTTGTTCCATTCGAATGTTTATTTTATGTTGGATCCATCACTAATAAGTGCTCAACTTGTTACAAGAATATCATCACTATTTAGAACTTTGGTTTCTCATAATTTCAACTATGCTAGCCCGGTTCAACTTAATGTCATTTCTTGTTAAATGTTGGCACCCTTGGGTATAACAAATCAGGTACTTCAATTGAGTGAGGGGAATTCTAAGATATCAGTTAGCTTAAGCTTCAGGCAGACAGTGGCATGCTTCAAGTGCTTGGATGATGGTTACAAAAGCTCGGATGATTCAACAAAGAATGAAAATTTTGCTGAAAATATTGTTGAGTTCATTAACAACTCCACATGTCACATCAAATCAAATATGAGGAAAAGCAATTAAAGTTATATCCTCATGTTGCAGTATAACTCGAATCCCCTCTAGACTGAATAGTCCCATAAAAACTCAACTTGCTAATTTAAATTGTATAAACCCAAACACCTCTTGGGTTCTTGCTGGAGTTGAGGAAGCTGGGCCGTCTAATTTGATTCATATAGTGGAAAACTTATCCAATTAATGGAATTCCATATCAATCCATAAAGTCAAGAACTCTAACAAAAAATGAAGGATGCAAAGTCAACACGGATATCTGAAAAGTTTTACAACGATGTGCACCACTCTCTATCTATTGAATCATCACAAAATTCAATCTCAAGTTCCACTTGTAATGTATCAGTTGGGCTAGCGGTAAACTCTCACTTCGTTACAAGATTACCTAATGAGATAGGGAAAGTGGATTATTCTCAATATTTTATAATAGTGAGGGCACCTGGAAACTCAAAGATATCTAGCTCATTAGGGCTAGATATAGTCAATATGAGTAGTATTATAACTTAATCAAGGGCAAAACCAACTGATGGGAATGAAAAATTTCTCACTTTAGTGGTGGGCAAAAAACTCAGATTGTTTAAGGATAAACATGTGGTTGTTATCTTAGAAGCCTTGGATTCGATATAATCGAGATTATTATCAAGGTATTTCCTTTATCTTATGTCTTTATCTTTTGTTATTTGGAATTTTCAAGGGGAATGAATAATATGGTAAATCGAACCTTTATTCATTCAAGTGTTAAAAAATTCAGCATTCAGTTCTTTACTTTACTCGAGCCTAAAGTATCTGGAATCACTAACCAAGTCATTCAAAAATTTTGGGGTCATAACGACTTTGACTTTTATTGTGTGCCATCTCAAGGCTTTTCTGGTTGATTTGCAATCTCTTGGAATTTAGTTTTACTTCAAGGTACACTGGTCTCCTCATCTACAGAATGGTTTATCATGCATTTCAACTCGAATTAAGTGAATTTTCATATAGTGGCCATTAATGGTTCCACATCTTCACTAGAAAGGATTCCAATGTGGTAGTAGCTCCTACTAATCATTCAAGGTTTCTCCAACGTAATTGTTTGTAGTTATTTTAATGAAACAATGATCAATTCTAAACGATCGGGTGTCGGTACTTTCTCTCTGATGAGTTATTTAAGGGAATTTTTAATGAATCTGAATTACTTGATTTAACATTGCAAGGGGACGAGATCACACTTGGTTTAATCACCTATCTTTTTCAAGAATAGATAGATTACTTGCTTCATGTAGAATTCTTGATTTATGGATAACTCTATCCATCTCCACATGAGATTTTACTCTCTCAGATCACTTCCCAATTCTTTTCCAATCTCATTAGCCATAATCGGAGTCCAAGATCATTTTTCTCTCTGAATTATTAGTGGGACAATCAAGATTTCTTACCTTTTATCAAAGATAAATGGAATGACATATGAACTAATTTTGAGCATAGAGATATTGATTTCAAGTTAAAGCAATTAAGTTACATGATAAAGTTGTAGCATTCCACAAACTATGGACAAATCGGAGAAGGAAATTGAAGACCTTGAAGCTCAAATCTTCTCTCTCACCTATGGTTCAGTGGGGTAGCCTCTAGAGGACTTAGCTAGTTTGGAATTGCAGCTTGCTCAGGCTTCACTTCATACGAAAAGGAAGAACATGGAGCAGCTAAGACACCAACGGTCATAAATTTCATAGACACTTTTGGGAGATGATAACATAACCTTTTTCTATTAGATCACTTCAGCAAGATACAGATTTAACAGGATTGCATAGCTGGAAATTGATGGTAGAAATGACTCGACAATGACTTCTTCTACAATTAGATCATTTTATGTTCAGATCTTCTCGGGTTCTAGAGTAATACCATTCTCATTGCATCGTTTGAATTTAATGTTGTTGATTTATAATCAAACTCATGGCTAATTGCACCATTTTTTGAGGATGAGGTTTTGTTGGATATCAAATCTTGTAGAGAAAAAAAAAGCATAGAGTTCAGATGGTTTAAAGTTTTTCTTCTAACAAATATTTTGGGCATAATAAAAACACTATTTGATACATATTCTGAGTAATTTCCATGCAACATCTTATTTTCCAGACTTAATCAAATTGTCTTACACTGTCCACATCCCAAAAGTTCCAAGTTATTTCTTTTCATCAAATTTCAGGCATATTGTGCTAATACATTGTATATATAAGATCATTTTCAAACTCTAATTGATCAGAGTACAAACCTTACTCGTTGATTCGTTATGAGGGAATCAATTTGCATTTGTTAAAGGTAAAAGCATTCATGAATGCTCTATTATTGCTTCTGAGGTTATTCATAGTGTTCACTCTGCACGATATCTTGTTTGATATTAAAATTTAATTTCCATAAGCCTTTTGATAGTATTAAATGGAAGTTTATTGATACAGTTTCACAAAAGATGGGATTTGATAATAAATGGATTTCTTGGCTAGTCAACTGTTGGAAAAAAATCTACCATGTCGAATTGATAAATGAATCACCATGCGCACCAGTTCGACTATGCAAAGGGTTTAAGCAAGGGGGTCTGTTATCGCCTTTAATTCTTGTTCTAGTAGTTGAAGGATTAAAATAGCTTCTTAATACGAGCATTGGGGAAGGATTGCTTCTGGGCTTTCTTCTAGACGATTGTTCCTCTAACATTTCACTTTTACAATTTGCAAATGACATGTTGTGTTTTCTTTTGACTGACGAATCTTTGATTTTCCAAAATTTATTCATATCCTATGGTTTTCTGAATTTATTTCTGACTTCCAAATTAATTTTCACAAGAGTTCTATCTTGGGTGTGAATTTTTAAAACTCCGAGTTGCGATCTTATGCCTTTACACTAGGCTACAAAACTGATAAATTTTACATCAACTATCTCGGTGCCTCACTAAGTATGAAGAAATCAGCAATTTCTTATTGGGACCCTGTTATAGTGAAATTTGAGAATAAATTAGCTAATAGGGAGGGTAGATGTTTATCATATGATGGCAGGACAATTCTCATAAAGTTGGTTATTGCATCCTTGCCTTTTTACCTGATGTCTCTCTACAGAATGCCTGAGTTTGTGAATGAGAAGTTAGTGAAGATGGTGAAGAACTTTTTATCGAGGGGCGATGCAACTTCAAAGGAATTCGTAAAGTAAGTTGGATTACAATAAATATGCCTAAGAGCCTTGGCGGTTTGTGTATTCGTGATTTCAAGCTTATTAATTGTAGCCTTCTCTTGAAATGGTTGTGGAAGCTTCACGATTCAGGTGAGTCTTTGTTGTGGTTTAATTTATGTACTAGGCGAAATGGTTTCTCTTCATGGTTTGATTTTATGGATTTCAACCCTTCTCGTATCTCACCCGTCTGGAAGGATATAATCGTGTGTTGCTTTCGTAATAAGATTTTTCTAGGATTTCATTTATGTCTAACATTTAAGTAAAGAGTGGTGATGGAGACAACTCTTCTTTTTGGATGGATAAATAGACTTCCAACCAACAACTTAGCTCTTTATTTGCCGATTTATTTATCTTATGCAATTTGAAATCATGCCTTGTTGTCGATGGATGCAACGACATATTCGGTACTAACACCGTTGTAAGGCCTTTCTGGATTCGAAGACTCAGGATTTCTTATCAAGAGAGATGAAGGTAGCTTTGAAATTGGATTGTTGACTCAAACTCATTCCTTTTCCCTATGCAATCTACAACATTGATGCAACCATTATAGTGAACTTAGACAGGTTTATATGGGATATTGGGTTAAATAAATTGTACACATCCACCTCTTTTTTCAATGGTTATTATCAAACCCCAAGATGGACATGTTCACTGATTGATTTCATGTTGATTTAGAAATCCTTTCTTTCCCCAAAGGTGCACTTTTCGGGTGGTTATTAAAACATGGTAGGCTACCAATAAGGTCTTTTCTTTTTAGAAGAGGATGCCACTAGTGCTTGACAATTGATGCAGCTCTTAATCTGAGCCAAAGACTTTGGATCATTTGATTATGTTTTGTCCAATTAACCACGTTATTCAATGGAGTGTTTTTCGATGGCTTGGAAATGACATGACAATGTCATTATCTTCTAATCAGTTCTTGTTACAGTTGGGATCCTATTTTAAGGAAGGATTGTATCGCGAGTTCTACACTTCTCTTTGGCTTATCATCTCTTGGACTCTATGGACAAGGAGGAACAAATTCATTTTTCATGGGCATCAAACTACGGATGATCCTTTCCTGTTGAGTTTACAATATTTTTACTTATTTAACTATAAAAGGCTTCGAGTTAGCTTCTTAGTTTTAGATATTATTATCGATCTAAGTCGTATTCTAGTATGCGACTTATTACTAGTGGTGCTCTTATTGGCTAACACTACATTTATTGGAATCCTTTTCTTGAGGATTCAATTTTAATAAAAAAAATTTGGCCAAGTTGAGTCCCTTGTGATGTGTATGCCAACTTAGTTGGGATGCTCGTTGCTCTTATCTACGCATTGAACTTTTTTCTTCAAAAAAATAAATAGAGACAAAAATCATTCTTTTTAGCTCTCGTATACGTGTAAAAAGTTAGAAGTTTTTTAAAAGAAAAATGGGAAGTGCAAACATAAAAATTAGTTAGAGAAATACGATAATTCATTTACGAAACATAATGTTAGGCATAGATGTCCATTTGCTTCTGTAAATTGATTTAGCCTAAGTTTTTGTAATTGTAAAGGCCATTTATCTGTGTTTGTGTTTAGGCCCATTAAAGCCCATGTTTTTATTAAGCCCGATTTTGTATTAAGGGTCATATATAAATCCTGTTATTATGTTAGGGTTTTCAGTAAAACTAAAAACTTTTCCTGGATCTCACAAGGCTATTTCTTGGCGATTCCTAACCCTTCGATTTCTTAATGTGATTCCATCTCCGACGCTTAATCTTTGAGGATTCAACGGCTTGATTTGAAGATGGTTAAGGAGGTTATCATTTTTGTACATAGGTCTTTCTTCTCTTCTGTTTTTCCTTATGCGATGTATAGATTTTGGCTACTTTACTCTTTCTGCTTATAGTTCTTAGGGTTTTAAGTTCTCTGGTTTAATCTCTGTACACTTGTGCTGATTTGCAACTCAATAAAGCTTCTCATCTTAAGATCCTTGGATTACTTCTTTAAAAGTTTGGCTAATTAAGTCCAAGAAGGGGGAACCAAGTAAAAAACCCTTGTGTTCTTTGTTTTACTACTTTATTGATTGTATTTTTGAGATTGTTCTGGGATTATTGTTCATCATTTAGTATTAGAGCCTGTTAATGGTGAGTTAGAGGTTGTATGATAGGGTTTTTAGTTCTGTTGAAAAAGAGTATATGCATATTTTTCTTGAAGGTTTAGCTTTCTGTGTGATTCTGAAATTTTTTCTGTTCTTTTGCCTGAGTTTTGTACTTCTCTGGAAAGATTGATATTTTCTATATCTCGATTGCCTGCCTTGCTATTCTCTTTTTCTTACTAATACTCTATGTGAAATCCTGAAATTGTGTTTTTGACTTCTTGTTTCTTGAAATAAAAAACGTGTCATTTAGAAAAGTAAAGAGCCATATACATCCTTCCTTTGAGTCTACCTAATTTCTGTTAAACTTTGAATTTATACTGAGTTTGATATTTGTTTTGTTTGTCATCTTGTGTTTAACAGCTAAGGGGTAATCAAACAAGGAACCGCTTTTAGAGCCTGGATTCTTGATCCCTTTAGAAATCTTTAGAAAGGTAACATTTTCAAATTCCCTTGATATTCACTATTAAAAGAAGGCTCACTATAAGTTCTCACATCCCTTCCTTTAAATTCCTCTTGCTTATAACCTCTGTGTTGCATGATATAAGCATGTATGGTATGGGTGTGATTAGAAATGCATACTCTAGGTGTTATATTTCTATGCGATATCCTGAATATTATTCCTTAATTAGTAAATTCTTGATATCTGTTAATCTTTTGCCTTAAAAGATTCTCGTATTGCCTTGAAATAGTTTAAAACTCCTCTCTTATGCTCTCTCTATCTTTCTTCTTCTTTATATAAATTCTAGAATGTCTTCTATATCCCCTTTCTCTTTTTTTCCTCTTTATCTTGAGTTCTTTCTTTGCAATATTATCTTAAGCTAAAGTTAATCTTGATAAGTTTAATGGCAAAATTGAGTTTGCCATCTAGAAAGAGAAAATGAGAGCTGTCTTGATCCAGGAAAAATGCATTAAGGCATTAGTTGGTGTTCAATCTCTTCATGATAATCTGAGAAGGAACAGATGATGGAAATGGCTAGATCTTCCATAATTTTGTATCTTTCAGATAATGTCATTAAGAGAATTAAAAGTTGTGAATTTGCTCCTGATATTTGGTCTAAACTTGAAAGCTTGTACATGACCACTAGTACTGCTACGTCTGCTTACTTAAATGAGCAATTCTTTAGCTTTAAATGAACCCTGCTAAAAATGTTGATGACAATTATGATGAATTTCAAAAACTTGTAAGTGATCTTAAAAGTTCATCTATTGTCATTAGTGAAGAAGATAACACTATAATCTTGTTAAATTCTATCACTAAAAAGTTTAAGTTTGCTAAAGAAGCTCTTAAATATGGTAGAGAAAACTTAGGTGTATATGATATTATCTCAGCCTTAAAAATGAAATAACTAGAGTCAAAATCTGAAAAGGGTAAATCTGTTAATAGTGAAGGTCTGTTTGTTAAGGATAAAAAGAAAGGAGGTAAGTCTAAAAAGAAGAATTGGAACAATAGTAGTCAACAAACCAAAACTGAGAACTCTCGAAATGGTGAGTCTAGAAAAATTACAAGGATGTCACATGCTTTCATTGTAAAAAGAAAGGTCAAATTAGGAAATTCTGTAGAAGTAGGTTAAATAACCAGAATAAAGATGTCAATAACAACAATCAAAATCCTGGAGCTGTTAGTAATACTGCTGAAATAGCGAATATTGAAGCCTTAACCATAAGTTAATTAAGGGATCTTGATTCTTAGATACTTGACTTAAGTTGCACTTTCCACATGAGTCCTAAAAGGGAATGGTTCTTTGAGTATAAGGTATACAAA
>CATIWQ010242504.1:0-13737 GCA_949673415.1 Euphorbia schlechtendalii
AGCTGTATTTTAGGCTGTTGACAGCAGTGTTTTGGGCTGTCAACAGCTCACTTTCCACTTGATTAAGGCAGCCAAGATGGCTGTCCTCTTTCCTATAAATATGTTTATTTGTAAGGCATTTATTCATGGTAGTAACTTTGTAATTTCTCTCGTAAACAAATAAAACTCTCCTCTCTTCTGTTAGGTGGACGTAGCCAACACATTGTTGGTGAACCACGTTAAATTTGTGCGTGTTTCTTACCTTGTTAATTTTTATTAATTTGTTATCTATCTCACATCCGTCATAACAAAAAGCCATGACACGAACTACCATCGAATGAGTTTAAGGTCTTATACACAAAGTCAACAAGAATGGGCTAAAGAAGGTGCTTATAGCACAGTGATGGGAATCGACCATAATACTGCTTCTTCAGTTGAGCTAAGCAGCGCAAACTACGTGCTCGGAAGAAGTTTACTTGATGGTGAAGGAAGAAGGGTGATTCTCTCGGAAAAAATAAGAGTCGTGCAGAACAATATTGTGAGTACCAAAATGGATTGTTTACTTTGTTACCATATAAGATCAACTATTATATGACTTGCTTATGAAATGTAGATTGACTTGCATGGGAAGGCTAAGAGTGGGGAGTTCTTCCCAACTAGGCATAACGCTTTATTGAATGAAGCATTGAATAGAAAAGAACATCCCGGTCGTTCACTTAGGATTGGCTCCCACACCGGTTATTCAAAAGTTTTTGGATGTTCTGCTCATCGTACTAGACGTATCAGATTTAGCACATATTGAAGAGATAATCAATAGGCGTGTGAAAGCAGAAGTTCAAGAGGTAGACCATGAATGAAATTATTTACTGACGTTTGTATGATATTTACATTAAACATCGACTAAAATGTTTATGCACGGACATTTTGTTTATAGGAACTAAGAGCATTTAAAGAGAGTTTTGGTGTTTTTAGCCCGATAAATTCCCAAGTTAACTTATCTTTTGCTGCAAGAGGAGAAACTCATTCAAGAAGTGTCGATCATCTTACAAACTTAATGGTAAATAATTAAATTCATCTGAGAACATTTTTTTACCGTTGTCATCCATATGGATCAAAATAATTATAGTTCTCTTATTTCATAGGGACCCTCAAAGTGCAACTTATTTTTAATTATTAATGACGATATGGTGGAAGTTGCTTCCGGGGTTGTATATTCTGAAAAGAATATTGTTCACGGAACTCCAGTTTCGCCCGGAAATGTGGGCGTATGTATAGATAATGTTGTGGCGATGTACAATGATTACGCACTTCCCATGCCAATTGATGAATTTGATACAATATTGGGAGCAACATCGTCTTTTGTGCAATGGCCAAGGGATCTTGTGATTCCTAAAAAAGTTAGTAACTCAAAATGTCATCTGTTTGTTTAATTTAGCATTTATGATTGTTAACAGTGTAAAATATTCATGCATGGTGGGAACACAATTTCTTCGTTCCACGGTTCATCAAAGAACATCCCGCAAAATCCAAATCCCAAGAATCGAAAGGAGCCGCTCTCTTTTAAATGTAAAATGTTACAAGATATGCTGCGGTTGAGGAACGAATCTGATCAAATTATTCTTCCAGATCCCAATCATATATTAATCCATCACGAAAATCCTTTAGGGGGAATTATGATAAATCAAGTTGCAATAAATGAGATGCTTACTGGAGATAAGCTCGATGTACCTGTTATTGAGATCTATTTGCTGTAAGTATATGTTCTAGTTTAATGTGTTTGAATTTGGTTAATATATTTTTCTTTGCCATTTTGCTTGCCTTTAATTTACTTAAAGTTGTTTATAGTATATTTTTTTAGTGGATTGATGACCATGGATCGATACAAGCATAAATTTGGAGTTGTAAATCCCACTTTGGTATCTCAATCAATGTGGGAGGGCAGTGACAAAGAAGAATCCCTGAAATACCTTGGAACAACGTTATCTAAGTGCTTCAATTTATCGAAGCGGTTCATTCTCTTGCCATACAATGAAAGGTAAAAAATTCCTTTTCAATATCAATATTCACACTAAGTTATACCACAAAATTGTAATGATTTTTCATACAACCATTGTACAGGGATCATTGGATTCTTATGATCATTTGTATACCTAGGCGAGAAGTTTACATATATGATCCCCTTTCGCCCACCAAACCGGTAAATAGTCTTGTCATTAAACCTTTTTTGGATCAGTTACGTACTTTGCATTGTCCTCAAATTATTATTGCACATTTTTTTATTCTAAATTCTCAAAAGTAATGATTTATTAACTTGTTCATGTAGAGCATTGATCGTGTGCTTAATAAGTCTAGAAGGTAAGACAAAAATGAGAGCAAGATCAACACCGTTCAATTATATACATGGATCGGTAAGATTGTTTTATCCCTTTTCATCACATCTTTAAACATGACATGTTACTTTGTTACAAAAATTAATATGATTTTGTAGTGTGCAAAACAACCGGGCTCTGTTGAGTGCGGTTACTATGTGATACGATTCATCTACGATATACTTCAAAATTACGGTGATGTCGAATATTTGACGAAGGTAATAACTTAAATATATTTATTTGAAATTTAAATTTATTGTTGTATTATAAGTGATATTAATTTAACGTTAGTACATTTAAGAAATTACATTATGTGATCTTTACTTATCATATTTTATTATTTGTAGTCTTATGCAAGGAGCGGATGTTTCACGTAGTCCGAGATAAATGAGGTGTTAGACATTTTCATTTCTTATATGTTAACTCATCTATTGAATAGTTAGTTTATTTTAATTTTGAAGTGCTAAGGACTAAATGTATCAAAGTATATGTAATTGTGATCAATTAGAATTTGTTGTTTCATTTTTATTTTGAGAAATGTAATGGAGTTTTGAGAAATATATTTGTACATTTTACGTTTTTTTACAGTTCAGAGGCAGAAATGAAAACAATTGAAAAATTATTAAAAAAATGGAACTCAATTGCGGACGGTTCATTTATGTGGACCATCCGCAAAAATAAAAAAATAAAGTCACAGAATAGTCCACAATAGTTACATTGCAGACGGTTCTCTTAAAAGAACCGTCTACAAAAGTCGCACCGCGGACGGTTCTCTTACAAGAACCGTTTGTAATGTAACTATTGCAGACGGTTCTTGTAAAAGAACCATCCGCAATACTCGATTCCGGATGGTTCAAAACCGTCCGTATTGTTACCCTACCAATCACGTCAAGGCTTATGCGGACGGTTCATAACCATCTAGAATAGCCCAACAAAACCGTCCCTAAAAGTCATTTCTACACTAGTGATGGGATTTTCATGATGGCCTTGTGTCAATCCACATTCTACTCGCCCAGCCGCATATGCAGGCAGTATGGCAAGCACCAAAGGATACCGCATAGTACATCTACTTCTCGGGTTTCTGAGTGGCATCATTCTTGGCCGGATAGACTACCCACTTTACGGGTTCAGCATACCCAGTTTATTCATCTAGATTACGGAGCAGTCGAGACTACAGAGATAGATAAGTTTTATCACAGATGGCTTGAAGTGTTCAGGTCCTTGACAGACCCTCAGCAATATGTGTGGGTGACTCGCGAGTGGTGGAGGGAGGAAGACAGCATGAGCCCTCCTAGTCATAGGTAGCCATAGAGAGGTGGTGGAACTACACAGTCGCTATCGACGCCACAAGCTTCAAAGAGCTATCGCGGATCATGCCAGCGCATATGCCGCACTTATGCTATCTTGCTTGCACTGCCTTGGTCGAGCAGTGGACCGAGAAGACTCATACTTTCCACTTACCGGTGGTGGAGCTAATTATTACGCTATCGAATGAGGTGGCCATGACCGAGATGGCCTGGCACGGGTTGCCATTTATTTTGATGTTTTTGTAGACCGATCTTCTAATTCACGCTGGGTTAGCAACCGGGTGTATGAGCTGTCCGGCGTGACACCCTGTGCCGGTAGCTCTCCTATAAAGAGCTGTACAGCTACTAGTGCGTGGTGGATGTGGTGCCCGAGGATCAGCAGGCTCGGTGCATTCGTTCTCTCATGATTTCCTTGCTCATGGTCATGTTCTTCCCAGTTGCTTCTAGCAAGATGAACTATGGGTTCATTTCAACAATCGAGGAAATTACTATGATGATTTCGGTGTAGAACTGGCCTTGGGCCATTCTAGGTCAGCTGTACTCCAGCCTGGACTATGCGGTGAGGGAACATGACAACGCACTCAAACTGAGTCACATCCTACTTCAGGTAACTGATTTAGACTTTTCGCTATACTTTATTTGTGACTTTTACTACTTCGTTTGATTTTTTCTTCCTCTTTTTTTGCAGGTTTGGGACTTTGAGCACCACATCCTTCCTCATCCGATCTTCAAGATCGATCTGGTCCCCGGGAGCATTTCTTAGCCATCTGGTGCCGGTGGATCGGCGTTCTCCACAAGTGGAGGATCGTGGACCGGGAGTGCCTCTGCCATCTAGCGATGGAGCAGGTATTTAGTTGTTTCTTTACCAGGGGACTTCATTATTTTATTCTATGATTGGTTGATAAACTTGTGATAAAAATGTCTTCTTTTGTTGTAGCTTACTTTTGATACCTAGACCGATGTGCCGAACTGGGAAGCGGTGGTGAATACATGGACAAACGTAGACAATCACCAACTAGTGGTAGAGTGTCCCCTTTCCCTCGAGTGGTATTTTTGGGAAAGGGTTCGGGGGTTGGCAACCATAAAGATCGATGGCAAATTCCTCATCATTCTCCTACCGGGGTGTTCTTGCTCAACCTGAGGATCACTTCGGTGGAGGATCGGGCCACTTTCTTGAATGGGAACGGTGAGACGGCTCTCCCCATCACCATAGACTACCAGACAAACATGCAGTTGCTTCTTCCCCCTTGCCCTTGCCGGAAGGCGATAGAGATAGGCAACCGGGGACTCATCGGATGATGAGGACATTGAGACACATCTTGGAGGAGGCAAAGGAGACGGTGGTCTAGACAATGGAGGTGGTGCAGGTAGCGAGGGCCATGGAAATGGTGGTGCCAGTAGTGATGGCTGCGATGGTAGCGTTTGTAGCGGGGGCCACAACGGTGTTGGTGTGGCCTCCTCCAAGGTATTACTCGCCTTTAAACCTGATTTCTTTATACCTTGATTATGCTTGTCGTATACTCATTGTTTTCTCAAAATAGTCTAGTGCAGGCAAGCAAGCCCGAGCGAATCGGGTTGATTCGTAGGACTGAATGTACCATGCGCCTGGGTTCGTGAAGGGTCACCTCACCACCCCTCTAGAGACGACCTTGTCATTGATGGCGAGGGTGGGGGAGTAATAGACACATATGCTACCCCTAAGCATGTACACCCTGTAAGTCTCTTCTCCCTTAGTCTTTTTAAAGCCTAATGTTAAATATTCGCTGATCTTGACTTGACTTTCACTTCATCATGATAGGTTCCCCGGTCTGATGCAGAGACACTTGCTCATCACTACTTATCTACTTATGACTTGATAATCGTGTAGAATGGGGGCAGTTGAGGTATTCCTGCTTAATTTTTGTAAACAAATGTTATGATATTTACCTATGCATGTTGGGTTTGTGAGATGATGTGTATGCTTGCTTGTCATGTGTTAACATTTTTCATGAATGTTTATGTCATGATGCATTCTTTTTACTATATGCGTTGATTTCTCTAGAGCATCAGAACCTTTTGTGGTCTCAAACTAAGGTCCAAAACCTCCAAGGTCACTTGAGGACTCGGGATTTGAGGATCGAGGACTTGGAGAGGCAGCCGGTTCAGGCTCGAAGGTCTGCTCGCCCGATTGCAATCGGGGGAAGCCAATCCAAGATGCGCTGGGGGACTCCATCCCACTCTAGCATGCACTGGGGAGGATCTGGTAGACGGGATGTGGAGGTAGGTAGCCGCATCGATGTACCGAGGATGATGATGATGTTGAAGAGGCCTCCTCGTTGATTTAGATTTTCTTTTCCTTTTTCTAGTTCACTTTAAAACAAATTTACAATAGTCGACGCTGTTAACACCTCTTAGATATTTCTTCGCTTATTTTTCTTTCTTAACATCTTTGTTGAATTTGATTACATTAGTTGAATTTCTTTTGCCCCAACTCAATTGTGATGTTCAATTTTGCTTAGTATGGCGATTTTGTGCTTGAAAGTGACGGTAAGTTTCACTGGTCTAAAATTAAACCCGTAAATTGACTTTTTGCTGAAATGGTGCCTCCGATTAATCGATGTTATCGTTAATCACATGAGAAAATCTAGTTTGCTAATAGATATAGATAACTTGTTGGAGAAACCATATTGTTAACGATATTGTTCATATCATTAAAGACATCACCAAGCTGTCCATGATATTGACTTCCAATTTTCAGATTTTCTTCCTTTTTTACCTTTCATCAAATAGAAACCCACAACCAACAATTTCGGGCTTTCCTGCGCATATTGAAGAATCTGGAATGGAAGAGACTTGAGAGATTCGGCTTATGGGTACCCCGTAAATACGACTTTAGTTAGAGCCGCGCTTTCATTTTGGGATCCGACCACCCATGTTTTCATATTTTCTCATTAAGATCTTTGGCCAATGATTGAGGAGTACCAGGCCATCCATCCTTGGGATTCCATGTCCCCGGGCTTTTCCTTTAGCGGTCCCATCCTACAACTTCGATGCTGAAGATATTCTACGAGGTTTGTGAAATTTTGATTCCGTGGGGCCTTTCCTTGCTCGTCCACCATATCTTGGACGATTTTTGAGTCGATGTTGTGTTGGAGTGGTGTGTTAGCACTCCGAGGGCTCATATTTCCTGGCCTTACATGGTGGCTTTGCTCTTAATGTCGGAGTTCATTTGCGGAGTTGGTCCCGTTGCCCCGTTCTAGCTATTGTCAGTTATCGATCCCCTTTCTCGAGGGAATTCTTCATTGACATTGGCACTGGGGTGGAGCATCTTATTGGCATGGATGCCACTATCTCCCATCCCTATCTAGTTGGCGACCACTTCACTCTTCTTGTAGTAAGCCCAAACTGACAGTTAATTAAGTCCCCTTATTTTTTGTAATATTGATAGGGTTTATTTCAAGTTTGGCAATTGTAGAAGCTTTCCCTGATTAGTGATCCACGAGGGAATCCTTCTGATTACTCGCCTGTTACATACAACAAGCGAGGGTTTACCATTGAGGGACATTCCCGGATGGCTGAGCACGACGGGGTCTAGGTTTTCAATCAGCTTTCCGATGACAGGATCTGCTAGCTTTACCCTTAGTGGGCGATTCCTCATGTTGTAGTCCTGATGCATGAGGACAGGTGTGAGCACGTGATTTTGTACTAGCTCACGCATTCAATGATGATGACTTTTCGGGATTTTTATACTTGAATCACAAAGTTTTTTACCGTCTGATGATCTTCAAATGGGAGTTTTCCTCGTTAAAAATAATGTTTAGAGCCCTAAATAAATATTTAGGACGATAGAAAATATTTAAAAACCTCAAAGTGAAAATTTAAAGGTTTAAAATAATTTTCAGAGACATAAATAAATATTTAAGGTTCCAAAATAATTTAATTAAATCATTTTATTTTAAGAAAATATTTGTATATATATAAATATAAATATAAATATAAATATATATATATATATATATTTAAATATTTAATTAATATTAAATAATTAAAAATACAAAAAATATAAAAAAAATCACAAGAATACTGAAATTGGGGTTCAGCCTAGCCAGAAATCTGGCAAGGCAGCCTCGCCAGAATTTTCTAGGGAGCCTCGCCAGAATTTATTCTCATTTTTGGATTTGCTGGATTTTTCCTATAAATACTCGGGAATTTTCTATAGTTTGGACCGGAAAAAAATTCACAAAAAAAATATTTTTCTCTCGACAACAACGGAGAAAATTTTACACAACAAAATAATATTTTTCTAGAGAAATAATTCTGACTTTTCTACATTTCTTTTAAGGTTTCTTTCATTATATTTGGATCCAAAACACGTTTGGATCCTGAATTTTATTATTTTCAAATCATTTTTCTTCCCATCTTTTTCCACAAAAATCCTCAGATATTCTCGGGCCTAAAACAAATTTAGTGCCTGAGTCTAATTATCTTTTGGATAAATAAACACTTATTTTTCCACACTAAACCACAACTGAAAAACAAACAAGGAATGCTCTAGGGGATCATATAGATACGCCGAAGTGGGTTCACGTCAAAAGGGTAATCCTCTGAGTTCCTCGAGCTGCTTCATCTCGTGCCTCCTGTATATTTCTTATTTTCATTTTATATGTGGACCTAGGAATTATTTTATTTTCTTTTATTGTACAAATGTTGTAATACTTCTTCTTCATCTTTAATTTCTGTTAAGATACCCCCACAAAGGGAATACAAATTATTCTCGGATAATAGGCCTCACACTTTGCCATGCGGTCATTTTCACTAATAAAAATCAACCAACATATGTGTAAAAAAAATGAATCATTTTTATCTAAAATAAGAATTTTAAACCATTGATGTTTTAATTAGGCCACACGGGCCTTCTCAAATTCAAATCGAACATATGTGTAAATATTGTGCCATATCTCGTGCTAACCGTTGTGGATGTAGGTTAAATTTATGCCTAGGATTTTATTTTCTTTTGGATATTGCAAACATTATTTTTGGGAAATGTAATTAATAGATTAGGCGGGTGGTTGCATCCCCTAAGGTTATGTAATATTTAATCTTTACTTCTCCAAGTTTATTTACCGCTTTGTGTATGGATTTACTATTTTTCGCACATACGTTAAATCATGCATAATAACTTCAAAATGACTTAAGTGCGAATATGCGTAATTATGAAATACGGTTTTCTATAGATGTAATAAAATGTGATCGAATAAGAAATAAGCAACTTATCCCGGATTTGAATCTTTGCGTCTTAGTGGGCCGTCTCCCGGACGTTAACCCTCATAGGACTCTAATTCCTGGAAAGAGCTAATCCAGGTGGTGACTCTACACTAAGAGACGGTGGATTCGAATTTGACCAATCTAAAAACATTTTCGCTTTCTCTACCAAACTTTTTCTGGGTCCCCGAACTGGTACCTTTTATTTTCAAATTAACACCCCTGTGGACTGCGCCTCTCATTTCGCACGCTCTCGATCCATCTTTCCGTGTCATCCATTCACAGTGGCGACTCTGCTAGGGATTTTTCTAAAATCTTGTTTTTTAAAGGTTTTAGATTTTGGATAAGTGTTGAAAATTATTGATCACATTATTCTGTTTTCTCTTAATTATGACATATTTATAAATTTCGCATTACAATAGAAGGGATTAGCCCATAAGTCTAAGGTACCCCTATTACCGCGAAGCTTTCTCTTGTACGAATTTGCCTCCTTGAGAAAAGATAGTACTTGAGCGAGTGGAGTACTTGTTGCCATATCACATGTACCTCCCTCGTTAGAACCCATTTGGGGAGAGGCATGGAGTGAATTCTAGTGCAATAAGAACCTTCTACATCAACAACCCATTTACAAACCTCATGTAAATAGACCACAGGCATTTTCCCTATGGTGTTACCCAACAAACGACCATGCATTATATTTTTTTCAGGTGCGCTCCTTAGTATCTTCGTGGTACTAATATGAACCAAACTTAGGATAGAGACTAGCCAAAAACCCTACGTACGGGGAGTTGTATGGTTGGAAGTTTGGATGTTGCATGCTTTGTGCTACGTTTACTTATTGTACAAATGTCATGCTAACCACGAATCTTAGTGCATACACTTAAACGCACACACTCATAATGTTATTATGATGTAACATAAAATCTTCTCATCGTCATACTTAGGATTAGTTGACACTCGAGATCATGTCACCCTAGGATAACATGAAACCAATTAGAATCATGAAACATCACTTACCCTTTTTCAGCGAGATGTCCACTCGACATCCAGCTATTAGCTCGTACAGGGCGAACATACCTTTCCTTTACAACAAGATGTCTACTTAATATCTGATTTAACCCACAAGGGGCAATAACATATTTAACACATTACCTATGAGATGTCTATTCGATATCTAGCCCGCAAGGGGCAATAATATCCCACAAATTACTTGTGAGATGTCCACTCGACATCTAACTCACAGCCCAGATAGGGCAATCACACATGCCCAAACAGGGCAAATACCTACCCAAATCAGTTTTCCCACATCTCGTGGTGTCCCTGCTGACATCCGAACCTAAGCCTACATGGGGTGAACTTATTTCAAAAATCTTACCTTACCAAATCTTCAAGGGTATACGATTCATACCTGAATCATTCGCCCACATGAGGCAATAATTCATGCATCACCACACACCCTCAAATAGCGATGAATACACAAGCATCCAAATCTCCACCCTAATTGGGTAAAAATAACCAAATCATTTATTAGATAGCTACATACGATAGTTGTTTTCATTTCATTAGGATATGCCGCACTGCTTACCCGAAATAATTTTGACCTCCTCATGAGACCTAGTCATAGTACAAAACCTCAAACTTTAGACCTATTACCACACGGGTAACTTGGTCACCTCTTATACATCTATGAGCGGGCGATACGGAGCGATGGGCCGAGAGCGCGCGGGGTCATAGGCGCGGTCCACCGGGGTGTTTTGAAAAAGGAAGAAAAGGTACCAGGTCGGGGACCTAGGAGAAAAAAGGTTTGAAAGAGAAAAAGGAGAAAATGTTTAAGATCGGTTCGAACCCGAATCCGCCGTCTCTCAGTGTGCAGTCGCCACCTGGATTAGCTCTTTCCAGGAATTAGAGTCTTGTGAGGCTTAACGTCTAGGGGATGGCCCACCAAGACACAGAGATTCGGGTCCAGGATAAGTTGCTTATTTCTTAAGTGATCACAATATATTACATCTACAGAAAACCATTTTCTTTTAATTGTGCATATTCGCACTTAGGTCATTTTTGGGTTAAATGCATGATTCATGTATTGCGAAATATAAACCATCCACAAAGCTGAAAAATAACCATCCACAAAACTATAAGTAAATGGGGAAAATGAAATGCGGAAAAGTAAAATTACAAGGCTTTCAAAAAATCAGGGGATGCAACCGCCCGCTACCCTATTAATTACATTTTCCGTAAAATAAAATACAATACCCGAAAGAAAAAGTAAAAGCCTAAACATATAGCTAACCTGCATCCACAAAGGTTATCACAGGGGATATATCACGTATGTTCGATTTGATTTTACGAGGCCCGTGTGGCCTAATTAAAACATCGACGATTTAAAGTTGTTAATTTAAATAAAAACAGTTCATTTTTATTTACACATATGTTGGTCAATTTTATTAGTAAAAATGACCGCATGGCAAAAGGTGAGGTCTGTTATCCGGGAATATGTTTTATTCCCTTCGTGGGGGTATTCTAATACGAAAAGATAAAAAGAAATAAAAGAAGAAGAGAATTACAATATTTACTATAAAATAATTCCTAGGTTCACATGTAGAATGGAATTAAGAAGAAAAGGAGGAGCACAAAATAAGTATATCTAAGAACTCAGAGGCTTTACCCTTTTGGTGTGAATCCACTTCAGCGTGTCCGTTCGATCCCCGGGAGCGTTCCTCGTTCTTTTTGGTTTAAGTGAAAAGGTTGATGTGAAAAGTCCAAAAATCTCCGTTTAATTCTTGGGATTTTAATATAATTTAATTGGAAAAATAATTGTTTAGTTGGAAAAATAAAGTGTTTATTTATCCAAAAGATAATCAGACTCGGGTTCTAAATTGGTTTTAGACCCGAGAATATCTGAGGAATTTAGAAGAAAAGATGAAGATATTTTATAAAAAGAAATTTAGGTAAAAGATGAAGAAATTTTTAGATCCGAAAGTGTTTTGAATCTGTAAGAAATATCGTTTTTATTTTTGTTCTGAAAGAGAGGATTTTTCTCTCTCTGAATTTCCGGCCCCGTGTACTGAAAAAGACCAGACTATTTATAGATAAAAAAAAGTCCTGAAAAATCCAAAATGTAGGTTCCCTCGTGAGGACTCGCGAGGCCTCGCTCGAGGCTCCCTCGTGCAGCCTTGCGCGAGGGTCCCTTGCTAGGCCTCGCGCGGTCTGCGCGAGGGTCCCTCGCACGGCCCTCGCGAGGCTTCGCGTGGCCTGCGCGGGGGTCCCTCGCGAGGCCTCATGCGGCCCTCGCGAGGGTCCCTTGCGAGGCCTCACGCGGCCCTCGCGAGGGTCCCTCGCGGGTCCCTCGTGAGACCTCGCGCGGCCTGCGCGAGGCTCCTTCGAGCGGCCTCGCGCTCGGGATTACGTCTCCCCTTTTATATATATATATATATTGCATTTTTTTTAGTTAAAGAATTTAAAATGTCCGAGGAGGATTCCCATTTGAAGATCGTCGGATGGTCGAAAATCGTGTGATTCGAGGATAAATTTCCTGAAAAGCCTTTATCATTGAACACGCGAGCTGGTACAAAATCCTATGCTCATAGCTAGCCCTCGTGTGATAATTGTTGGTTGTATAACTAGTATTATCACACGAAAAGAGCGGAGGGATTAAGAATATACCTGATTGGTGCGGCTAGTGACTTCTTGTTCCCAATTGGTGATGACATAGGCCTTCCTTTCTGGCGCTGTGTCTTCATATGGTTTGATGTTCCTTGTGGGCGGGTCGACCATTTCTTTCTACGGCGTTCCTGTTGTGGTTGGCAACCGTTTCATTCTTCGATTAAGACTGTTTCATTCTTCAGTCATTGAGATAACCGTTTCCTTCTTCGGTTGTGTTTTGACCTGTTTCCTGTAACAAATCAAATAAAAGATAATGTTAACACATTTTATGATGAATGTTTTAATTGTTTGATTGAGTTTATGTGAAGCAAAAATTTTTGCCCCTTCAAACAAAAAATAAAACATGAGGAATAAATAAGTTGAGATGAAATTCGGGGATGTCCCGAGAACTGTAATGTTGACTTTAGGCTTGAGTGGGCCATCGTCTTGCTTGTAGATTCCTCATGTGGAGGTGGAGGCATCGTTTTTACCTGTAGATGACATGATGCGAATGTTATGTATGCATGTTTTATGCATGAACAATATTTATCATATGATGTATGTTCGTCTAGGCGTCATGGGCTTCATTCAGTGAAGAGTCTTCTCTTGTGCTGGTGCACGGTTGCCCCTATGACTTATCTTGTTAGGGATTCCATGGACGACTCCCTCAAAGTGACGACCATGGGTTCGTAGAATCAGATTTAAGTTCATAGCTTAGATCTAATTTGAGGAAAGTCCAGATGAATCGTTGATCCTGCGTTGTGTTGATGATGATCGTTTGGAAACCATTTGTCTGAAGTGTTGACGGTATATGATGTTTCAGAGATGATGAGTTGGATGTATGATGAATTTGATATTTCTTCGGTTCTAATTTCTGCATAGATCTCCCCTGTGGGTTTTCAATCTATCGAACCTCGTCTTAATTTTTGCCTGGACCGCCTTTTCAGATTTTCAACCCAGCAGACTTATTTTTCCTTTTTTTTAATGTGTTTACTTGCAACATTCTACCATTGGCATGCAAGCAATCAAAATAAACATATGCATAAAGATTCAGCAAGAATGACAATTCATTAATGAACTTAACAGGGGTATAAATGTTTCAAATGATTTGACTCCAACCATCAATTAGCCCTTTCAGGTTTTCTAATCAATGTTGTTCTCTCGATGTCCTAAGTTTTGCCTGAGTCGCCTTTTTTCGG
>CATIWQ010242533.1:0-21498 GCA_949673415.1 Euphorbia schlechtendalii
ATATATATATATATATATACACATGTAAAATTGTTGTGTACCTGTACTCGTGTCCAAATATAGGATAGTGTCCATGTGTCCAAAATTTTTAAGCTTTCTGTACTAGACACTCAGATCCGTAATCGTATCAAGACACTTTTATACGAGTCCATGTAACTTAGATCTTGGATGCTAAACGTAAGTGAGCTTACAGTTATAAGAAGTTACCAGTAGCAAGATTTGCAGTTGAAATTGCCCAAATTTGCTGATTCACTAATCAAGTTATTTGACTCAGTTGTGTGGAAGTGAGAAAGGTGGACAAAGTTGGTGATTCATCATCGAATGAGTGTAACACTTGTAGGTGAGTGTTTTGGTGGATTTCTTCATTGTTTCTTCCTTTTCTTCATTCTGGATTTCAATGAGTGTAACATTGCATTTCATTTTCTCCATTTATATTATTTTCTTTCTTCCTATTTGTACTGTGCAGAGCCACACTATCAGTAATTACCTTTAATGGGTACTTCCAGGAGTACATTGTAAATATTAACAACCAGAATGAATGTAAATGGAGTCTGGAGCGTGAATTTAATCTCTTGGCGGTGTTATCAGGTACTATTAAAATGTTCATATTTACGCATATCTTGCTTTGCCAGTTCTTGGAATGCCATTATAGTTTTGTTGCATTATGCTGATATTAGGTGAAGAACAACATTTTCAGTTGGTATGATGCGGTTTTGTTACTGTTTTCAAATCAAATAAAAACAGTTTAAGGGAATACTAAGAATGCGACGATGCCAACTAAACTGTTTCCGAAGCAGCATTTCAGTAACAATACAATCTGTATGTGATTGTGGAAAGAAGTTTAAATTATGATCTCAAAAAAGATACCAATTTTATTAATTCTATTGACAGTCTCGGCATATAATTAAATAGCATTTCTGATTGTAAACTTTTCTCTGTAATATCCCATTATATAATCTTGTAAGCCAATATCTGGAACTCGTGTTTGCCTTAGCTCGGTTATTTTAACTTCTTTTTTTAATCGTAGCATGCTCCACGTTCGAGCTACAATTTCAAACTTGCTAGTGTAGCAAAGTTTGACAAGCAAAACTATTGTGGCTAAATTTCAGCTGATTTGCAAACCATATATTGGCATTTTGCAACTGTTTTCTTTTCAGTTATTTGTAGCCTGGTATAGGTTCTGGCATTGGGAGTCAACGGATTTTTGCAAACCAATATTTGCTATTTCTATAACTACATGTGTTAATAAAAATTTGATTACATAATTTGTAATACTTCATTTACCATAATTCATGTGGAATATTTTTATTGTGTAAAGTTAAAATTAAAATATAGATATAATAATATTGAAGTCTTCAACCGAAAATGTAAAATATATGTAAAAATTTTTTTTTTTTTGTAAATATAGAATGATTTTTGTTGGTCCTAAACGGTTCATAATATTAGTAAAAGGGTGAATCCAATTCTTGGTTTCTTTTTTATATTTGTAAGAATATTTTACCAAGTTATGTTTTTAAATGCATGTTGAGTTTATCATGCTGAGCTTGGTCTAAAAACAATAAACTGGTCAGTTTTGCTGGTATGGTTTATCTTCAAACGTTGTTGAGTACTTACTCAGCTCGGATTGGTTTTCAGAGCAAAACAAGTGAAATAGATAGAATGATTAATGAGCTCAACGCGATAAAGGCAAACAAATAAGATTAGAACTTTTACACCTGAGATTTATTTTGGTTCGGCTTCTAGCCTACCTCTAGTTCTCGGATTCCTTTCTGAATTTTAATCCACTAGTGATTTGTTCCTTAGGGGGAGAAACCTTTACAGCGGATAGAAAAGATTAAACAAATTACCCTCCTTTCGAACTACCTCTCAAACTCAGTTTAGGTACCCTTCCTAAACTTACACTCAAATTTATCAAATAAGATGCAAACACAGGAATTCAACTTATAGAAATGTTGAATCCTTTACAATGTTAAATATTAAGTTCTATTCTCTAGATTACAAACAAATATTGACAATTTGTGTTCGCTAATTGCTTGATTTAGAATTTCTTGAAGTTGAGAGTATTTGAACAGAGTTTTAGCTCTTAGAGAAATTCGAGGTGATTCACCAAGTTTGAACGTCTCCTCCAGTCTTCAATTATAGTTGAAGGTCTTGGAATTAGCTGTTGTAAACTTCTCGTCCTGACAGTTTTTCAATATCTCTTCTCTTCATATCTTTCTAATTTTCCTGTTAGAGACAAATTCCAGGACGTTTAGAGACAGATATTTTGAACGTTGAAGCGCAAGATTAATTCGTTAATCTAATGCGTCAAAAACTCATTTCTTTCAAGCAATCTGGTCTGATAAAGAGGCTCGCGAGATGCAACGTGGAATTCTGTGAATGGTTGACTTTGCTGACGTTGCAGAGTTGTGCGGAGACACTGCGAAGAGGCACATGTTAGATGATTCCTTTTACCTTGGACTTTAGTAAGGAATCTCCAACATTTCGTGCTGACACCTTTTGTTTGTGAGGACCATTGAAATATCTTCTTTAATTTCAGCGCCTTGTCTCCTGAAAAGCATCAAAGGGATATTTGATTTCTCACAGAAATCGTTAGTAGCACATGTGTCATTTAATTCTATAAGTGTCAAAGATACTTAGCTTTTATCACAAAAAGCTAACTCGACACAGCTGAGTAAATATCTTGTAAACTATGCATTACTAAGCTTAACTTAGCTTTTCTTACTATAAGTGATAACTTAAGTAATAACTCAGTAAACTGAGTTGTTTTTCCTCAAACAAACTCAGGTTAACTTCATTAATTAAGAGTATGCTTAGTACTCAATTAATTTCACTATCCTAGTCAATTTGTTATTTCCAAAACATTTTAAGTATTGTGAGGTACTATTAGATTGGGTTCAATAATCTCCCCCATTTTGAACAGATAACAAACTAGGTAGTAGAAGAGATTAATTGAATAGATAGCTTGAAGATATAAGAATACTTGGAAAGTGATGTAAGACTCCCCTTTCTGAGTGAATTTAGATAGTGTGGACTCCCCAATACTGAGTGGATTCTCTTCAGTTAGCACAACTCCCCCATACTTAGAGGAATTTCCTTCAATTTAGGACTTTATCTTACTTCAGCTTTTCTTTGAGGTTGGTTTTTGATATGTATTCTTGCATCTGTATATAAGCAGAAACAACATACAAACTAAAGCATAATAAGAAGTTAAGAAGCTCTTAACTTGATATGGCAAAAACTTATAATTTTTTTATTAATGGTAAGTTACTCAGTTAGTGCACAAAGTGTGTCCTGAGCTAAGATTACAACTACTGTTCTATTACAAGATTTACCTATGCTAGATACATTGGCTTATTTGCGATGTTGTGAAGAAGAGGTATGTCCAGAGGTCTTATTTTGATCAGAGGTTGCTGCTGTTGCTGTTGGTGATGATGAGGCTGATATTGAGGATGCTTAGGAAGATATCTCTTGTTTAAATTAGCAGTCCTGAGGGAATCTTCAGCTACCTTCTCCCCCTTTGATATCTGTCCTTGTACAATTTATTCAAGGCAAACATTGAAGGAGTCTAAAGCAGATTGAAAATCTTCATGCCTTCCTATGATTAGAGGGGAAATCTCATGCTCCAGCATATCTTTACCCTTATCGGTTAGAAAATCTTGATCATTCAGTTCTGTAAGGAGCAGATGATGGCACCTAGAAAGATGAGCTATTTGATTGAATCCCTGTTATGCGAACTATTGAAAGCACTACAACAGAGCTCTGAAATCTGAGGCAGAGAGAGCAATCTTCAACTTCACTTCCATAGCTAGGATCTTTGGGCAAATAGATGATATACACCTTGTAGTGTAGTCAATGTCCTTAGCATCATACATTCTAGTTGACATAAGCTATCCTACATTCTTCTGAAGATCTTTGATTTTACCTTTAAGCACGTTGAGCTTCTTGTGTAGTGAGAAATCACTTTCAGAGTCCAAAGACTCAGTAGGTTCTAGAAAGATCTTGTTCATAGAGTCAAAGATAAACTTTTGTGCCTTTAAGACTTATTCCTCTATGTTGTCATTGATATCCTTGCATACATTGTCAAGTTTGTTGGTAAGAGCATTAATGTTCACCATAAGCTTTTGATCAGCTTTCTTTGACACCTCATTCACAACCTTTAAAACTTGATCGACCTTTGAATATTGGTTCATTATGAATCTGGACATACTCTCCAGCACTTTTGCCATGCTGTGCCCTATATCTTTGGTGGTCTCCACCTCCTTGAGCACATTATCAATTTTACAGTCGGTGCTCTTCTTGATTTTGGCCTGCTCTTCCCCAAACTTATGGAACTGTGCAGCTTGAGTTTCCATTGTGGAACTCAAATTGCTCAGCAGCAGCGTCTACACTACCCTTTATCTTTCCTACAACCAAATTAGCGAGTGCAATAAATGTGGGGATAGATTTAACAGCTATGCCAAGCTGAGCTGCAATATCTGATAAGCTGCTTAAGATAAGAGCCATCTTATCAACCAAGCTCTTGGTTCTCTCCTTAGCTAAGTGATTTCAAATCACAAACAAGCTGCCTTGAAATTTCTCAAACTCCTCAAAGTAGATGGATTCAGAGGGCATACTTGTGTGTTCATCAAATTTAGGGAGTTTAACCTTGGGCTTGGAGGATAACTCCATCAATTCTTGGGCTAGCAGCAATTTGCTAACTGCCCCATCTAACTCAGCATCAGATTTAAGAGTTGGGAATTTCTTCCTGGCCAACTCCCTTATCTGAGCTAAGATTGATGAATCAGCCAAGTTATCTTGGACTGGCTTGGTGTTGGGTTCAGGTACTTCACTGGCTGTAAAATTTGCCTCAATACATCAACACTTGCATTTCCATGCTAAGTAGAGTTCTTAGCGTTAGGAACTTCTCTAATCAAAGGGATTAGAGGGGTTAAGGATGGTTTGAAGAAGTGGTTGGTTTAGAAGTTTGCAAATTTGAATAAATGGGGATTGGTTTGGACTTTACAAGGGAAAGAATTATTTCTATTTGGGCTTGTGTTTGAGTATGGGAAGGAGAAGAATGTGGCGAGAAAATATCTTGTGTATGGTTAGAAGAGGAATGAATATTTAATGGTGAATTTACAGTATTGGAAGGTTGAGAATTTATAGTGGGATTAGGAATTTCAGTATCTACAGGAGTAGAAACTAGGGAATTTACAGGAGATGAAGTGTTAGGATTTACAGAAGAAATAGAGGTAGGATTTAAGAGTACCTATGGGTTAGTTGTTTGACCCAAGGAAGGGTCAACTTGATGTACATTAGGCTGAGTAGGAAGTTACTCAGTTTAAGTGAAAGTGGGTGTGGGGATGTTGGGGTTAGGAAGATCAAACTCTTCCTATTCTAGGATAATGTTTGCTCAAACATCCTCATCACTGCTCACCATCTGGACATTTTTCCTTAAAGCCCTATTGGTGGTAGTGCGCTTAAGCTGAGTCTCTCAGGCCTTATTTATCACTTCTTCCACGTGGGCTACAGCGCTAAGGCTAACTATTGTTGAGTCATTCTCCTTAGTTTTGTTGGAGTCACCTTGCTCCTCAGTTTCCTTTGAAACTTCCAATTTGCGCTTTCTTTGGCACAAGGTCTCCTGTGCCTCCAAATCATCATCATCTTCTTCTGCATGTTGCTCTGCCTCAGTGTGAGTGGGCGACATGGAGCTATGAGCCAAGAGTGCGTGAAAGATGAGAGGCGCGATCCACTGGGGTGTTTGAAAAAAGAACGAACCCGAGAAAAAAAAGGTTGAAAGAGAAAGAGAAAACGTTTTAGATCGGTTCGAACCCAAATCCACGGTCTCTTAGTGTGGAGTCGCCATCTGGATTAGCTCATTCCAAGAATTAGAGTCCTATGAGGCTACGTCCGGGGGACTACCCACTAAGACACAGAGATTCGGGTCTGGGATAAGTTGCTTATTTCTTATTGGATCACATTATATTACATCTACAGAAAACTGTATTTTCTTAGTTATGCATATTCGCACTTAAGTCGTTTTTCGAGTTTACATGCATGATTCGCCTATAGAAAAAGCGGTAAATCCATCCACAAAACAGTAAGTAAATGCGGAAAATAAAAATTACAAGGCTTTCAAAAATCGGGGGATGCAACCGCTCGCTACCCTATTAATTACAATTCTTCAAAAAAATGAAATTGCGATACCTGAAGGAAAATTAAAATCCTAAACATACATCTAACCTGCATCCACAAAGGTTAGCACATGGGATATCAAATATGTTCTATTTTGATTTAAGCGAGGCCCGTGTGGCCTAATTAAAACTTCGAAGATTTTAAAGTTGTTAATTTAAATAAAAATAGTTCATTTTTATTTACACGTATGTTGGTCAATTTATTAGTAAAAATGACCGCATGGCATAAGGTGAGGGTCTGTTATCCGGGAATATATTTTATTCCCTTCGTGGGGGTATTCTAATACAAAAAAATTAAAAAGAAATAAAAGAAGAAGGAGAGAATTACAACATTATTTATAATAATAAGGAATAAAAATAATTCCTAGGTCCACAAATAAAATCAGAAGAAAATGAAAGCAGATGAAAGCATGAAATTCGCAACTCTAGGAACTCAGAGGCTTACCCTTGTGGTATGAATCCACTTCGGCGTATATGTTCGGCCTTTGGAAGTCCTCCTCGTCCTTTAGTTTAGGTGAAATTGTTGATGTAAAAGTCCAAAAAATCTTTGTTTAATTCTTGGAATTTTAGTGTGATTTAATTGGAAAATACGTGTTTATTTATCCAAAAGATAATCAGACTCGGGTTCTAAATTTGTTTTAGACCCGAGAATATCTGAGGATTTAAGAAGAAATATATGAAAAAATTTGATTAAAAGATGAAGAGATTTGGGATCCAAATGTGTTTTGGATCCAAGAAAAAAATAGAAGAAAAGAAAGTATTATTGTTTGTATATTTTTTTACCTGAAAAAGAGAATTTTCTCTGAATTTTCGAGCCCCCTTCAATCCAAAAAGGTCCGACTATTTATAGATAAATCTTGGAAAATCCAAAAAAGGAAAAAAAGTTTGGCGGGGTCGCCAAAAAGTTTGGCGACCTCGCCAAACTCGCTGGCGAGCTCGCCAGCCACCTTTGGTGAGGTTGGCCAGCCTCGGCAAAGAGCTGGCAAGGCTAGCTAGCCTCACCGGCGAGTCTGGCGAGCTCGCCTGACTGGTAGGCGAGCCTCGCCAGGGAGTTTGGCGAGCTCGCCAGACTCCCTAGCGAGGCAAGCCTAGCCAGCGTGTCTTGCGAGGCTCACCAGACTTTTGGCAAGCCTCGCCTGGGCCTGGCGAATGATCGTGCACTATACCCCCCACATAACCTATCACTCAATGATTGAAACAATCATCTTAATACACCACTAAGAAGAAAAGAATCAACTGCATTCGACCCGCAAGAAAGTGGGTCTATCGAAGTTGAGTTGGAAGAGTGGTAGTTGGTTGAAGGTCAAAGCCATTAAAAGCTACACTCTCATGGAAAAATGACGTAGTGAAACAACAGAATGAATTGCAGCAAGCTAGCTCTTGCTAGGTTCTCGCGAGGTTCGGCAGGCTTTCTGGCGAGTCCGGATCTGATTTTCGATGGCGTTTTTAGATTATTTTGTGTATTTTTATAGTTTTTTAGTTAATTTCTAAATTAAAGTCCTTTTAAATTTAGAGATGAAGAAGACTCCCATTTGAAGATCGTCGGACGGTCGAAAATCATGTGATTCGGGGATAAATATCCTGAAAAGTCATCATCATTGAACGCGCGAGCTGGTATAAAATCCCGTGCTCACACTCAGCCTCCCTTTAAGTGCGAGTCTTAGCTTTCATTTACTTCCTTTTCCTTGTTGGGGGCTGGGCAGGCATATCTCCTGCCCTTGTTTTTTAAGGGCTCTTCTTCCAAGCTCTTGAAGAGGCAGCTTTAGGCTTTGGTGAGGATGCAATTGCTATCACTTACTCCACTTTATTTGATGGAGAAATATTATCGCTAATGTCCTCACTTCTTCCTTCAAAATCAACCATAAAGCCATCATTCTCCTCCTTAGGCACATGAAGGCAATACTGACGGTACACACTTGAGTTTCCTCTTCTCTTATACTTTGTTCTTAAGTGTATGCACTTGGTTGTGATATAGCTTTTTGAATTACAGTATATCCAACATCTTCTTTACTAGCACCACTATATCACCTGGCCATCCAAGATACGAGGCTACATCCACTTTCACTACCTTCATTAAAGCGGTTATGAGGTAACCATAATGATAGATAATAGTTAGCTTGGTCAAGTGGTGAAGAATCACCACTGCCCAGTTAAGCCTCTTACCCTCTACCATATGGTAGAACACACACCTCTCAAAATAGGTGCAGCTAGTAACGGACCCCATCTTGGGTAAAAGCAGCTTCATCACCATCTCATGTCAAGCTCTAGCTATCCAGCTCATCCCCGATGCAGCTATCTCCCTTTAAACTTAGTTTGCTGGGAGCTCTTAATCTTCAGGGATGATAATGTCATCTTCATCGCCAGTCCTTCTAAGCTAAGTGCCTTTATGAGGTATGTTGAGGATGCTCGCAATTAGCCTTAAGTAGATAAGGGTAGGAGTTTCCATCAATTTCCACCATTAGGACATCATTGAAGCCCTAGATGGTGTAGAGATTTGAGTAGAAAGCCCTAATGAGTCCTGCGATGGCTGGACCTTCAAGTTGTAGAAACTGGTTGAGATTTCGCTTCTTGATAACTTGGTGCATGATGTGATTCCTCAGAAGACTCTCATAGTCAACTCCATAAACTGGGCCAAACTCTAGATTGGATGCCCATTCAACATTAGTGATTAGAGTTCCTTCAGGGAGAGTGCTCTTCTCATGCTTCCCTTCAGCATTCACAATAATGCTTCTTTTAGATGCTGCTTGAAGTCTAAAAGTTATCTTGGTGATCGCCATTTTAGTGAAAGGAAAATAGGGTTTGAGAGAAAAAGGATTTTATGATTCTTTGATCTGAGAATGATTAGGATTCAAGATTGCAATTACCCTCTTTCTTCAACCCCTTTAACTTTTATAGACCTCTTACACTTGCAAAGATACGTGGCGCTTTCACAATGATAGATTGAAATTAACGCTACGATTAACACTTGATCAACCGACTTAGTAAAATGGTGAGTATAGTAGAAAACAATTGCAATTCAAAAGCACATCTTTTGAAAATGTGGGTGTTTGATTTAATCATGAAACTGAATCTCACAATGTTACTTAAAAATTATACGGTGCTAAATACTTGATAACTCACTTGGATGAATTTGGTTTCCAACACTTAGCCAATTTTCTTGATTTTTCTTCAAATGGGATTCGCCATTCCTATAAGCTATCTTAGAACATTGAACTACTCCTTAGGCAATTTTTTGGTGAATATATCAGCATGCTGTTCCTCTGAAGGAACATACTCTAGTTTGACATCTCCCCTTAGCACATGATCCCTTATGAAGTGATGTCTAATATTGACATGCTTCACCCAGCCATGTTGAATTGGATTTTTGGATAGGTCAATTACGCTCTTGTTATCACACATAACTTCGAGACACTTAGACTTTATACCATAATCTTCTAGTTGTTACTTAATCCATAGCAGCTATGCTACGCAACTTCTTATTACCATGTACTGAGCTTCAGTTGTACTCAGCGCGATAGAAGTTTACTTCTTGCTATACCATGAGACAAGGCATTCTATAAGAAAATGACATCCTCCTGTGGTGCTTTTCCTATCGAGCTTATCGCTGCCAAAATCAGCATATGTGAATCCTCTTGGAGTGAAATCAGAACTGTTAGGATACCATAGACCTACATCAAGAGTGCCTTGCAAATACTGAAGAATCCTCTTTACAGTTGCTAAATTAGATTCTCTGGGGTTAGCTTGATAACGAGCATAGTAGCACACATTATACTAATGTCAGGCCTACTAGTTGTAAGTTAAAGACGAGAGATGATGATTCCTCTGTAAAACTTATTTTCTACTAGTTTTCTAACTTCATCTTTACTTAAGATAGTATCTGTGGACATGGGATTGGACATTGGCTTCGAATGCTCCATATCAAACTTGTTTAGGATTTCTTTAGCATACTTTGCTTGACTTATGAATATTCTATCTTTTGTCTGCTTGATTTGAATTCCAAGGAAAAAGTTGAGCTCTCCTATCATTGACATTTCAAACTCGCTCTTCATCTACTTGTTGAATTCCTTTCACAACTTCTCATTAGTTACTCCAAATATAATATCATCACATAGATTTGAACTAGAAACACATCTTCTTTCCTTCGCTTGATAAACAGAGTCGTATATGCTTTCCCTCTTTCATAGCCTTTGCTTATTATTGGTCAGCCTCTCATACCAAGCTCTTGGAGCTTTCTTCAATTCGTAGAGAGCTTTCTTCAGTTTCAAGACATGCTCAGGATTCTTCAAAGCCTGGAAGCTGGCAGACATAGACTTCCTCTTGAATGAATCCATCCGGGAATGCATTTTTAACATCCATTTGAAACAATTTGAAGTTCATATGAGATGCAAAAGCACATAGGATTCAAATAGCTTCAAGAAAGGCTACAAGATCATAGGTCTCATCATAATCGATTCCTTCTTGCTGATTGTAGCCTTGAGTAACAAGCCTGGCCTTGTTCTTAACAACAATGCCATCTTCATCAAGCTTGTTCTTGAAAACCCATTTGGTGCCGATAATTGATTTCCCTTTAAGCTTAGGAACTAAATCCCAAACATCATTGCACTTGAACTGATCCAACTCCTATTGCATCGTGATCATCTAATAATCATCTCCTTCTGCATCTTTGAACTTCTTGGGTTCAATGAATGAGATGAAAGCTGGATTTCTCATCATCCTACTAAGCTGAACTCGTGTCATAATTGTATTATGAACGTCATCAATAATGCTGTCGAGCTAATGGTTGCGATGAGTTCTAATCTCCCTTGGTAGACTCGGATCATCAGTTTGGAGGATCTACAATGGGTTGCTGAGGTGGAGGTTGATCATCGCCATTGTTGAAGTTTATTGAAAGATCTGTTAGATATGATGTATGCCTTAGAGGCAATTAGGGCAATATATCTTTATTAGCTATAATGTACAAACGGTTTCGGATTATAATTATTATTATTAATTAAGGCATCTTTGTTGCTTGTTAGTGCTTTTTATTTATTTATGTATCTTTATCTAATAACATATATGTATAGTATTAAGTATGTATATGCGCATTGATTAGACAAAGTCTGTGACTACTTCATAGTGTAAAAGTGCGAGGACATAGTGGGAGCTATGTGGTGTGAGAACTACACATACATGTTACTAAATAGTCTAAATATCCCTAGTCATAGTTTCATTAAGACTGACATGAATGGAACGGACAGACTAACATGTGCATGCTTACTCCTTGGATTAGATCTAAGTAGCGATCTCACGAGCTGAAGGTGGTACCTTGAGTTAACACATGAATGTATTCGGGTAATAAATTGGAGACCGCTATAAGACAGGCACTCGAAAATAACTATATCCATGTGTTGGTGTCATGTCTTATTGGTGTAGCAGTTCAAGTATCCTCAGACCAGAGATACTGGTTACCTTATGTAGGAGTTGCTATACTTTGGGTTACAGTTACTCATACCTTGAAGATCAAGATGATATGGGTGATTACGGGTATAGTGATGATCACATGTTGGTAAGCTGAGTAGTCAAGATGGGATCCATCGCTTTTAATGTAGTGATATAGTGGGAGATGTACCTTAGGATGCCTTGTTGAAGTGGCACACTCATAAACCTCTTATCAAAGTATAAGATTGATAGAACGGGTTTGTAGTCAATCTAGATACAGAATGGCCGAGTGGTTTTTTTCGTGAACAAGTGTAATTCTAGGATAGCTACAGCTATTTCATGAGCTGCACTTAGTCCAACCTCAATAAACTGGATGGTACTTAAATTGATGGAATGATTATATTGTATTGGTTACTACTGCAGAACCGGATCAAGTTATAAGCATGTAACTTTCCAAGTATCAAGGGATTATACACCTTTTTTAGAAAAGCCCATTTAATCATCTAGAGCTATCGAGTTCCATATCGGTCTAGAACACTGAGCCTAAAGGTTCCCGGATGGGAAGCTAAGTTTAGGTTAACCTCTAGCGGCACAATACTTTAGGATCCTATGAGGTCACACACTTTGGGTCTTTATCGGACTAAGTAAAGAACATATAGATTGGATCTATCCTGAGAATAACTGTTTGTCGATTTTGTTAGAAGAATTATTAATTGGTTGGACCAAATTAATAATTAAAGGGAATAAAGGGAAAATAGGGAAAAATAGCACGGAGTGGAGCAAGGGAATTTTTCCCATTGTGAGTGGGCCCCAAACGAACACGGGATGTTTCGAGTGTGGCCTGCACGGCTGCCCTACGAGTATAAAAGCTCACGGGTCGCTAGCACATGGGGTAAGACCATGCCCGCTAGTGGGCTACAAGCCCACTAGTGCAGTGCGCGGGGTAAGCCCGCAATCCCATGCTTGTGATACAAGGCAAGCCCTCTAGGGATTACCTTGTGAAAGGGATCCGCGAGTTAGCCTACAGGTCCAAGTGACCCACGCGGCTAACCTGCTAAGTGGGATGGAAATATTCCCATCCCACTTTATGTTTGAGGAGGAGTAAAACACTCTTCCTTTTCCCTATATATAGGCCTCCCTCTCTCATTATTTTACATAATTCAGCTCAGTCTTTCTCTCTAAGTTCGACATCTCTTTCTTCATTCGTGCGAGATCCTTCACGAGTTTCTCCAAACAAAATGAAGAATTCTTTTGAAGGCTCTTTCTAAATTAAGTGAGCCTTCTCAGTTTATATTTTTGGGTTGGTCTTCGAGTTATCTAGCAGCTCCTGTCTACTGACGGGTTTTACCTCAACGAGGTTTTGGTCGGTGAAGATCCATGTGGATCAATCTTAGTGGCTATCCTAGTTTGGAGGCTCGTGCTAACGAAATTCTATCGAGTTTCTTTAAGGGAACACCGTAACCAAAGAAAGAGAAAGCACGCATCAATTGGTAATGTTCTGAACTTAGATGCTAGGTTTTTTATAAGCTTTATAAACCTATGAGCATCTATGGAACGTTTTAACTTATATTATATCAATCATGGCATGCTTAGGAGATCCATTAGGTTAATTTTAAGTTTTGAAATTCTACCTTGCAACATTTGCATGTTCAATTACTATCTTGATTAACTAGCAGTGGTATCAGAGCCTACGTTATGCTATGCATGATTGATTATAATATGTTAAAATGATATTTTCTATGAATTGATTAAAGTATGCTATGCATGACTTAGGTTTCAATTCCTATTATAGAAATTGATGTGATAACTGATTAAGGTTTTGCTCAAACTTAGTCTAGGTGATAATCATATAAATTAGCAATGTTTTACCATGTGTAAATGCTTTGATTGAGGGTCATCCCGTACTTCACTCAATTAAAGAACGAAATCTTTAAATCATAGTTGTTCGTGGTACAACGAATCCAAGTGCCCGTAGTTATTTTGGCAAGTATTGAACTTGGCTTCTCATTCACTTTAAGGGGGGCCTCTCCTATCTTCATCGGTATTAGATTCAAAAGTACCCAATGGACTTTTTTAACTTAGCTGATTTCTAGTATGGGAATTAGATTCCGCATTTGATTTTACAAACATGATTTAGGTTGTTAAATTAAAACTTATAGACATAGGTGCAATGACTTAAACATGGACTTTGTTTGTTTTTCATGCTATGTGCAGTCTTGACATAATGGAATGATTATGATATATCATTCCTGAGCATGTTCCCTTAGAGTTAATAATTCCAAATAGCCTGAAATTATTATTTTCATAATCATATCCATCATATACGACCTAGACTACTACAAGACCAGCGGCACCAATAAAATTCCCACAACAATATTAAGGCGATATATAGTCCACCCGTCATAAGTCGTGATATGAACCTTATAAATGGATGTAAGTACATGTACAATATGCCTTCCCTTAACATGTGTTTAGTCATGAGACTAGATGGGGTTATTGCCTTAACCAAAATGGTTTAGTTATCCATATTATTGGAGCTAATGCCAGATTGGAGACACATTTGAGGAGTCATACAATTGGGTATGCACGTCTCGAGAAGGAGAGCTCAAATGGATTAGCAATTGCATCATATGCAAATGGATGGGTTCTAACCATGGTTATCTTGTTATGGCTTGACCTGCTATAGCAAGGGTCGTAATGAGTGGCCATGGATGATACTTACTAAGGAAAATTGGTTAGATTAAATTTCCCGAATTTAAATAGAATGGGCTATTTGAATGTCAAGAAAATAGTAGGAATTATGTATTTAATTAAAAACCTTATATTAAATACATGTACATGTACTAATGTCTATATAAATTCTATCTTTTATCTTGGTTGAATAAGAACACTAACTCTGATATGCATCCAATTGACAACAAGTTTTACAAAGGAGACAATTTTCATGAGTTGTTTGAGTATGTGACAAGGTTCCTAAAGAGCCTTGGTCTTGATTATGTACTAGATGATTTATATCCCAAACTCTCTAAAGAAGATCCTTTCATTTATCAAATTGATAAGTACGTGAAGCACAAGAGACTGTGATTTCGCAAAGAACCTCATGGTCAACACTATGCTTCTAAGGTATATGGATCTTTGTAAAAGTATGGACCTGGAGTTTATGATTGTGTAGCTGGAAATGATGGATGAACCTTAAAAATTCATGCTATCTGCAAGTCTTGGGGCTGACACCTCAACAATTGAGTTTTCCATGACTGTTTATGACAACTTTGAACAATTAAGGAAAATGGGAGCTCCTTATGATCAGGATACCTTGAAATTGATTGTATAGAAAGGTCTACCACATAGGTATTACAATTTCAAAACAGATTTCTATGATATCAATGATTATTGTAATATTTTTGAGATGGTAGACTTATTAGAACAATATGATATACAGTTTAGAAATAAACTTGAGAATCAACTTGTTGCTAAGGATCGAAAGATAAGAAAGTCCAGGACTTTCAAGGTTAAGAGAAGACTCATGAAAAGTGCCGAAATGAAACACGAGTTAAGACATGCCTCTACTTCAGATATGTTCATGATAGAGAGTTTCTCTACAGTTTTCTATGAGTTTACTTGGGTATTAGATACTGGTTGTGGTACTCATATCTGTAATTCTGTGTAGGGATTCCGGTATAGTAGGAGGCTTGTAAAGAGGGAAATGGACCTAAGAGTTAGAAATGGAGCACGGGTTGCTGTAATAGCTGTAGGTACATATAGCCTTCATTTACCTAGTGGCCTTGTTTTAGTTTTAAACAATTGCTATTATATTACTACTATCACTAAGAATATTATTTCTATTACGCGTTTAGCAACAAAGGGATTCAAAATTTTATTTTCTAATAATAAATGTCAAATTCAACATGATAATGTTCTTTATGCTTGTGGAATATCTGTGGATGTCATTTACGTTCTAGTTACTAAAACAGAAATTCTAAATATGAACATTGTTAAGATCCAGATTTGATACTGAGAAACCTCATACTTATGGCATTGTCGTCTAGGTCATATAAATGAGACTCACTTAACTAAGTTACACAAATGTGGAGACTTAGGCCTAATGGAATGAGAATCATCTGGTGCGTGCGAACCTTGTAGGGAAGATGACTAAGATTCCTTTCAAAGGAAAGTGTTAGTGTGCCTCCAGTACTTTAGAAATAATGCATTCCAATGTATGTGGTCCAATGAGTGTTAAGATACATGAGGTTTTCATCTACTTCATAACCTTTATCGATGATTACTCGCGTTATGGTTATCTGTACCTTATGAGGCACAAGTCTGAAAGTTTTGACAAATTCAAACAGTTCAAAACTGAAGTAGAGAAATAGCTTGGGAAAAGAATCAAGACCCTTCGATCTAATCGAGGTGGTGAATACTTAAGTAAAGAGTTTCAGGATTATCTAAGGGATAATGGTATTTTATCACCGTGGAAACCTCCTTATACACCCCAACACAATGGAGTGTTAGAAAGGAGGAATCAAACCCTACTCGATATGGTTCGGTCCATGATGAGCCAACACAAATCAGCAGATCCTTTAAGGGTTATGCACTTGAGAGCAAAGTTTATATTCTAAACATAGTGCCCTCTAAATCAGTTGATCAAACTCCATATGAATTATGGTGTGGTAAGAAACCTGCTCTTTCTCACCTGAGAGTTTAGGGATGTCCTAATTATGTAAAGAGGATGAGTTCAGATAAGCTGGGTGCTAAGTCTAATAAGTTTCTATTTGTAGGTTACCCTAAGGAGACTATAGGAAATACCTTCTTTGATCTCAAGGAACAAAAGTCCTTGTTTCCAAAAATGCTCAATTCTTTGAGAAGGAGCATATACTTGCAAAAGCTAGTGGGAGCAATCTTGAGTTAGGCAGTCAAGAAGATTAAACAAACAATCAACTGATTATACCTACCATGTTACATAAGATGGTGTAAGCATGGCATAGCCTATTATAACATCGATATTGCGTAGGTTAGACCGGGCTCCAATCGCTCCCGAGCGATACTGGTTTCTCATAACTGATGATAAACATATCTACCTTATGGAAGATGATGAGCCCAGGACTTACAAGGAGGTAATGGAAGGCTCAAAATCTGACAAATGGCTTACAGCTATGAGGTCAAAGATGGACTCCATGTACGAAAATCAAGTCTGGAGCTTGGTTGATGCTCAATGTGAGATTAGGCCCATAAGATGCAAGTGGGTTTTTACGAAGAAATCTGACATGTATGGCAACATAGTTACCTATAAAGCAAGGCTGGTTGCAAAAGGGTATAGAAAAAAAGAAGGCATTGATATGATGAAAACTTTTCAACAGTGGCCATGCTAAAGTCAATCAGGATACTTCTTACCATTGCCACTCATTACGATTATTAGATTTGGCATATGGATGTGAAAACAACATTCCTTAACAGAAATTTAGACAGGGATATGTATGTGGCACAACCCAAGGGTTTACATCCAAATATGGCTTGAAGGTATGCAAGCTGCAGAAGTCCATTTATGGGCTTAAGAAAGCATCAAGGAGTTGGAATATTAGGTTTGACGAGATAATCCAAGAAATTAGTTTTGTGTCAAACGTTAAGAGCTCTGTGTATAAGAAGGCTAGTGGGAGTGCGATTATTTTCCTTGTATTATATGTCGATGACATATTACAGATAGGAAATAATATTCCTTTTCTTCAGACAGTTACGTCATGGTTGTCAAAGAAGTTCTCCATGAAAGATCTTGGAGAAACAGCTTTTATACTTGGTATGAAGATCTACCAAGATAGATCTAGAAGGCTGCTAGGTCTTTTGCAAAGTACATACATAGACAAGGACTTAGCTAGATTTAACCTTGAGTAGTCAAGAAAGGGTTATCTCCCAATGTCTCACGGGATTAACCTTTCTAAATCTGAGTGTCCGAGAACACAAGAAGAGAGACTGCGCATGAATGGAATACCCTATGCCTTAGTGATAGGTTCTAGCATGTATGCTCTAAAATGCACTTGATCTGACGTCTCAAATACATTGAGTATCATGAGCAGATTTTAATCTGACCCAGGTGAGAAGCACTTGATGGCCGTTAAAACTATCCTTAAGTAGTTACATGGGACTATATGTTTTTTGTACATGGAGAAGGTGATCTCACTTTGAAGGGATACACCAACATGAGTTTTCAATCTGACAGGGATGATTATAAGTCCCAGTCAAGGTATGTGTTTATGTTAAATGGAGGGGCAGTTGTTTGGAAAAGTTTCAAATAGGATACGACTACCGATTCAACCATAAAATCTGAGTATATAGTTGCTTTAGAAGTGGCTAACCAAGATGTGTAGCTTAAGGGATTTATTGGTGATCTTGGTGTGCTGTCCAACATCGTAAATCCGATAACAGTCTATTACGATAACAATAGGACTATTGCTCAAGTAAAGGAACCATGGTATCGTCAGAAAAATGGATATGTACTCAGAAAATACCATCTCATTCAGGAGATAGTAGCTAGAAAAGATATAAATTTAGAATACATACTACCGGATCAGAATGTAGTGGATAGGCTAACTAAGCCATTGACTTAGGTTAAACATGACCAACATGTCATTGGCATGAGATACATGGGCAATTGGATCTAGTGCAAGTGGGAGATTGTTAGACATGATGTATGCCCTAGAGGCAATTATGGTGATATATTTTTATTAACTATAATGTACAAATGGTTTCAGATTATTATTAATAAAAATTAAGGCATCTTTGTTACTTATCAGTGCTTTAAAGTTATTTATATATCTCGTTGGTATCATATATGTATAGTATTAAATATGTATATGTGCATTGATGAGACAAAGTCCGTGAATACTTAATAGCGTAAAATTGCGAGGAAATAATGGGAGCTATGTGGTGTGAGAACTATACATACGTGTTCCTATGAATAGTCTAAATATCCCTAGTCATAGTTCATTGAGACTGGACTCAATGGAACAGACAGACTAGCATGTTTAGGCTTACTCCTTGGATTAGATCTAAGTAGCCAATCTCATGAGCTGAAGGTGGTACCTTGAGTTAACATTGGAGACCCCTATAAGATACACACTTGGAAATAACTATATCCATGTGTTGGTGTCATGTCTTATTGTAGTAGCAGTACAAGTATCTCCAGACCTGAGATACTGGTTACCTTATGTAGGAGTTACTACACTTTTGGTCATACTTATTCATACCCCAACGATTAGGATGATACGGGTGATTACGGGTATAGTGATGATCGCATGTTGGTAAGCCAAGCAGTAAAGATGGGATCCATCACTTCTGATATAGTGGTATAGTGGGAGATGTACCTTAGGGCCCCTTGTTAAAGTAACACACTCATAAACCTCTGATCAGAGTATAAGATTGATAGAATGGGTTTCTAGTTAATCTAGATACATAATGGTCGAGTGGTGTTCTTCATGAACAAGTCTAATTCCAGGATAGCTATGACTATTACATGAGCTGATACTTAATCCGAGCTCAATAAAGTTTATGGTACTTAACCTAATGGAAGGAGTGTATTGTATTGGTTACTACTGCAGAATTAGATCAAGTCACAAGCACGTGATGTTCCAAGTATTGGAGGATCATACACCTTTGCTAGAAAGCCCATTTGATCATCTAGAGCTATCAAGTTCCATATCGGTCTAGAACACTAAGCCTAAAAGTTCCCAGATGGGAAGCCAAGTTTAGGTTAAACTCTAGCGGCTCAATACTTTGGGATCCTATGAGGTCAGACACTTTGGGTCTTTATCGAACTAAGTAAAGAACCTATAGACTAGGTCTACGCCAAGAATATTTGTTTATCGAATTAGTTAGAAGAATTGTTAATTTGTTAGACCAAATTAATAATTAAAGGGAATAAAGAGAAATAGGGAAAAATAACACCAAGTGGAGCAAGGGAATTTTTTCCCATTGCAAGTGGGAACTAAATGAACATAGGATGTTCAGAGTGGAGCCTACGTGCCTGCCCCGTGAGTTGAAAAGCTCACGGGGTAAGCCTGCGGACTCTAGCGGGCTGCAAGCCCACAAGCATGGGCTTCAGGTAGGCCCGCAAGCCCATACTTGCGCGGGCTTGCCTTGTTAAGTTAATCCGCAGGTTAGCTCGTGGGTCCAAGTGACCCGCCCGCTAGCTAGCTAGTGTTTGAGTGGGAGTCAAACACTCCCCCTTTCCTTATATATTGGCCTATCCTCTCTCATTAGTTTACACATTCAGCTCAGCCTTTCTCTCTTAGTTCGATATCTCTTTCTTTGTTCGTTGTGCAAGATCCTTCACGAGTTTCTCCAAAAAAATGAAGAATTCTTTTAAAGGCACTTTCTAATTTAAGTGAGCCTTCACGGTTTATATTTTTAGGTTGGTCTTCAAGCGGTCTAGTAGCTGCTGTCTACTAATGGGTTCTACCTCAATGAGGTTTTGGTCGGTGAAGATCCGTGTGGATCAATCTTAGAGGCTATCCTAGTTTGTAGACTCGTGCTAACGAAGTTCTGCCAAATTACTCTAAGGGAACGTCACAACCAAAGAAAGATAAAACACGCATCAACTAGTAAAGTCCTGAACATAGATGCTAGGTTTCTTTTATAAGATTTATAAAACTATAAGCATTTATGGAACGTTTCAACTTATATTTTATCAATCATTGCATGCTTTGGAGATCCTTTAGGTTAATTTTAAGTTTTGAAATTCCGCCTTACAAAGTTTGCATATTCAATTACAATCTTGATTAACCACAAGATCATCATCTTCTTTGACTTACTTAGCTTCAGGTTCTTGTGCTAGGTTGGGCAGCACAGAGAGTAGCATGCTGAGTGGATTTGCTTGCTAGGTTACTCCTTCATCTTAATCAGATGGACGTCTATCTGCAATGTTAGTTTCATCAAAATCTACATGCATAGACTCCTCTAATAGGCCAATTCTTTTGACATATATTCTATATGCTCTATTGTTAGTTGAGTATCATAGAAAGATACCTTCATCAGACTTAAGATCAAACTTACCTAGCTGCTCTTTGGTGTTCAAAATAAAGCACCTACAACCAAATGATATGAGATGACCAATCTTAAGCTTTCGCCCTTGCTAAAGCTCATAGGGTGTTTTCTCAAGAATTGGATGAATTAAAACCTGATTCAAGATATAACAGGTTGTGTTAACAGCTTGTTCCTAAAAGTACTTTGGTAGATTGTTATCACTCAACATCGATCGAGTTATTTCAACTATGGTTCTATTCTTCTTTTCTACAACCCCATTTTTTTTAGGCGTATAACGAGAAGAGAAGTTGTGGCAAATACTATGTGTTGAACATAATTCTTTGAAATGGAAGTTCTCTAATTCACATCCATGGTCACTTCGGATTCTACTTATTTTAGTTCCTATTTCGTTCATTATCTGATTACTAAGCTTGACAAATGATTCATATGTTTCGTCTTTCCTACTTATCAAGACTACCCAAATGAATCTCGTGAAGTCATCCACGACCACCAATGAAAATCTTTTACCACCCATGCTCATAGGCTAAATTGGTCAGAAAAGATATAGGGGGAGGAGTTCTAATGTCGCTTAGTTACTATATGATTAATTGACCTAAAAGATTTCTTAACTTGCTTACCGAGCTAGCAAGTTGAGCAAAGTTTATCCTTCTCGAAGATGATTGATAAGTGTATAATTACACTTATTATCATATTAATTTTATAATATAAACACTATAGTTTTAGTCATTTTTATGCTTCATATAAAAGATTTCACGTGGTATGTAGTTGTTTTTTATGCAAATGCAGATACTAGGTAAATCTTGGGAGTAAAATGAACTAAAGTGGAATTCTATGAAAAAAGAGTGAAAAAGGTGCAAAATGATGCGTGGAACTT
>CATIWQ010242537.1:0-29679 GCA_949673415.1 Euphorbia schlechtendalii
TATATATATATATATATATATATATATATATATATATATATATATATATATATATATATATATAATTCATGTAACTCGGTTAGAAGCATGTTAAGTATGTGAGAAGAAAAACTCATGCTTAAATATCAATAAACACTTTAACAGAAAGAGGTGATGAGCCGAATATGAATATTTCAATGAAAACATTTGTCGTTATTGACAGCACAATTAAAAATATAATTGTTTAAAAAAGACTTTTTTTTAAAAAAAATATTAATTTTAAAGTAATTTATGGTTAATAATACATGTGATCTTCATTAATCAACCATAAAGAATGATACACCGTATCCTCACTCTGTTGTCTCTACGTAGTAAAAGAATATTCCATTTTTTGAATAATGTTTTCTCCTAATTAAGCTAGCATTGTACTACACAGTTTGATATTTTATATATTGAATAAATATTAATAAAATTATTGAAATGAAATCATGAAATAAGCGTTTTCTACTCACAATTTTGATGCGTCACAAGTGGTTCTGCATTATACAAAACTTGCCATGTTTATGAGATGCAAGGTAATGATAGATAGATGGATAAATGCATCTGTACTCTACTGAACTTGTTTGATTTGGGTTCTTGTCACTCTAAATTTTTAAATGCATCGAATACCTCTCAAAACTTGTTTAAAATGCATCATTTTGCCTTCTCAATGTCATGTATCAGTTTTCGATTGAAAGAGAAAAAATGACATCTTTGAAAAGTCAAACAAACCATAAATTGACACGTGAGGATGGAGGGGGGGGGGGGGGGGTCAAAGTGACACTTTTTAAACAAGTACATGAAATTATCTGTCACATTTCAAAATTTAGGATGATAAGAACTAATTTTGAACAAGGTTACAGAGGTGTAGATGCATTAAGCTTAGATAGATTAGCAGGAATCAAAAACCTCCTCAATCTTAGGGTACTCTATTCAATGTGTTCGGTTAGTTATAGGAGCCAAACAAGGAGTTAATTTCCCTTGTAGTACATCAACTATACTCATTTTCTCAATTTGATACATTAACTTCATTTTCAACATTATCATACATGAACATGTATATTACCTTTCAATGTAATCATTTTTATTTGTTATACATTTTTACTTGTTATATAGGTCAATCTAGTACACATCATCCTTTAGACCACTTTTATAGCTTGATGTGGACCCCACTCCTAACATATTACCTATAACGTCTTTGTAATGGATAATTCCTAATTATTATCTAGCTTCAATATATTAACTTAATTAGCTCTCTGATGGAGCTAATAGCGTGTAATTTCATAGAATTTAAGCTATTATCGTGGAGTCATTTACCACCTATTGTTTGTATTTTCCTGTAAATGTTACTATTGCTAATCATTGTAATATAATTGAAACAGAATTCTCTATATGGTATCAGAGCCTCTAAAAGTTTTTCCCTTTTCTCTTGATCATTTCCTCTGCACTATTACTGGCATTTGATTGCTGTTCTCATGGCATCAAATTATCTCAAACTTCAACCATTTGGTTATTCATGCTATCCTTGGCTTCGTCCATACACTCACAATAAACTTCAACCTCGCTTTAATCCATGCATTTTTGTAGGCTATTCCACAACCCAATCTGCCTACAAATGTCTTGATCTCTCCAATAATAGAGTATACATGTCCCGTTATGTTCAATTTGCCCTTCCATATATATCCTTTTCCCACTCAACATTCCTTGCCATCATTATCTTCTAGGTTAGATTGCCCTTTTCTCCACTTTTCTCCTCCCATTCCCACACCAATAACGGAAGCAACAACCTAGCCCAACCCTCCACAAATCCAGCCGTTCCCTTCTGCCACTGTGTTACCATCCATCCCGGTGACGTCTAGTGGCGTGTCTTCTTCCAATCCAGTTGTCGCTCATCTTGTGGCTCCCTTTGAGGCTACGGATTCCAGCCAGCCATTAGCTCCTCGCCTGAGTCGCATACGACGTCCTAATACAAAATATTTTAACCTGGATTTCGAGTCTCATCATCCCTCTGTTAACAAAATCACTAAGCATCCTCCTCCTCTCACTCATGAGCCCAAAACTATTACTCAAGCTCTCAAGGACACTCGATGGCGAAATGCGATGGATGAGGAGTATAAAACTTTACTTCGTAATCAAATATGGGAGCTGGTTCCATGCCTTCTCAACCACTAATATGATGTAAGTGGGTATTCCGAATCAAGAGAAAGGTCGATGGGACAATCGACTGGTACAAGGCTAGATTGGTTGCTAAGGGATTTCTTCAAGAGGCGGGCCGAGACTATTCTGAAACTTTTAGTTCCGTGATGAAACCAGTTACTATACGACTTGTTCTCAGTATTGCTCTGGAAAATCAATGGCCAATAAGGCAAATTGATGTTAATAATACTTTTTTGAATGGCAAGCTACACGAACAGGTTTTCATAGAGTAACCTCCGGGTTATATTTATCTAGAATTCCCTACTCATGTCTGCAGGTTATCTAAGGCACTGTATGGCCTTAAACAAGCTCCTTGTGCCTGGTATGAAGCTCTCTCTCATTTTCTTCTCACTTCAGGCTTTGTGAAATCTCACTCGGATTCATCTCTGTTTATTTATTCATCGGGATGATGTACTTGCTTATTTTTTAGTATATGTTGATGACATAATACTAACTGGGAGCTCATCTGACTTTTTACATCGATTTGTGCATTCCTTGGCTGCAGAATTTTCTCTGAAAGATTTGGGTCACTTGAGTCATTTCTTGGGTGTTGAGGTTATTCCTACTAGGTCAGGTCTTTTCTTATCTCAATCACAATATATTTTAGACATTCTTGAAGATGCATCTATGACTGGTGCAAAGTACATTGCTACACCTATAGTTACGTATTCTACTCACGTCTCCGTGAACTCGATAAAAATTGTCGATGCTACAGCTTATCGGTGTATTCTTGACCACCTACAATACCTGTCATCGACTCATCCAGATGTCTCATTTGCAGTAAACAAACTAGCTCAAGTCATGCATGCTCCAACAGATACTCATTGGTCGGCTCTCAAACGAGTTTTGCACTACCTTAAGGGTACTATATTTCATGGTTTATTTTTGTCCAAGAAGGTACCCATGTCTCTCATCACTTTTACTGATGCCGATTGGGGTGGTATCATAGAGGGAGGTCGATCAACAACTGCCTATGTTCTTTATCTTGGCCATAACATCATTTCTTAGAAATCCACTATTCAAAAAAGTGTGCCCCGTTCTTCCACAGAGGCAGAATATCATACTCTAGCAAATTCAGTAGCCGAACTGCAGTGGGTTCAGAACCTTCTCGTAGAGCTTCGAATCTCGTTAACCATGCCCTCTCTGCTGCACTGTGATAATATGAGTGCTTTACATGTTTGCATGAATCCTGTCTTTCATTCTTGCATGAAGCACGTTGCCTTGGATTATTTTTCTTTCTGGGAGTTAATTGCGGCTGATAAACTAAGGGTTGCTTATGTTTGATTTGTAGATCAAATAGTTGATATACTCACTAAGCCTCTTCCCCGAGCTTTGTTCTCCAGATTTCGTTCCAAGATCGATGTATCCGACGGATCCTCCATCTCGCGGGGGAGTTTAAAGGATAATTCCTAATTATCATCTAGCTTAAATATATTACCTTAACTAGCTCTCTGATGGTTCTCTATACTCTTGACACCTCACAACTTTTCCTTGTTATCTTTTCCCTTAGTTCTTTGATTCTTACCACCACCATGCACCGTCAACCACCACCACCACTCCATTTCTTCTCTCTACTTATCCCTTTTATTTTTGGCCTTGATGACTGTTGCAAATAAGACCGAAAAGTTAAGGTGGCCTAAATGTTTTCATGGTTTCTCCTCCACATTCGCGCTAGCACTGGGTTCCTTTTTTCCGATGGATGTTAGTAGGTGGGCTTTCTCACATATATTGATTTTCTAGTCAATTTAAGGTAACATTTGTAATATTTTTGTTGATAATTTGTTAAGTGAGTATGCATTAAAAATAAATTGTATTGATTTATGTTGGTACAATTTAAATTTTTTTATTACAAATTATTAGAGATTATGGATAAGAAGAACAAAAAATTGTATGGTTAGAAATACTATCAGACTGAATAATAAGATCAGTGACTACAATATTTGAAGAAGTCATTGGAGAAAGAAGAAGAATCGAAGAAGCCTAAATAAGGGAAGCTGTATTTGGTGTTATTAGACTAGGGTTATTTATTAATCAGAAATAGTAAAAAATTGGAATGAAATGTTTTTTTTAAAACCTCCAAAGAGATAGTGTGTCTCTTCTTCGAAAAAAGTTTGGGATAGGAAAAAATTTCGAGGCACTCATCCCAACTAGGTTGATGATCTACCCCTCTTTTTATTAAAAAGAATGCATCACAAAACGTGAGTCGCCCAAATAAATTACAAGGATTATATACAAATAGAGCAAGCGTTTAATAAAACATTCATCGAAAATGAAATATGTTTTTTCCTAATCTTGAAGAAAAACCAACATTGGTGAACGCTAGCTTGAAATAGCTCTTGACTTTCGCAGACTCCATTGAAGACAAATTCATTTTCTTCGCTTCCAAATGCTCCAAGCAATCGAAAACTATAAAGCCATGCCAAACTCCCTATGCGTTCCCTTTTTTAAGAGAGATCTCCAAATTAATAAAAAATCATACACACGACCTAGAATATCCAATGAGATACCAACCCAATGGAAAGCTCTATTCCATAATAACCAACTTTCATGGTAAAAAAGTAACAAGTGATCTATCGATTCGTTGGAATTGCGTGTTTAATTTATAGTTTGGCATGTAAGCTTTTTATCTGTTGCTTTTCAATAACACATCGCCACTGGTTTTGAAGAGACGAAGATATAATAAATATAATATACTTTGCATTCAAAATTGGCTGAAATTGAAGAGTAAATTGCTTTGACAAGGTTGGGAATTAATGGATAGTATGGTAAGGGTGGAGCCATGTAAGTATTTGGATGATGTGTACGAATTAACCTGAATAACAGGTAAAAATGATGATATTGAAAGGTGTAGGACCCAGTAGGGTGATAAAATAGGTCGGGGCGGGTGAGTGACTCTTTTTCTGAGTTCACTGTATTCTTTAGAAGGTTGCTTCTGAAGATGCTTCTGAGTAATTATTCTTTACTCAGAGTCCCCTTTTTCTATTTAAGTGTTTTAGTTACGGAATTAAATAAACACAAAAATAGAGCATAGTAAGGAAATATGCAAATAGGGATTTCATCTTGGTTCAGCCTCTGCCTAATCCAGTTCTTGGAATCTCTTGTCCAAGATTTAATTCGCTAGTGACTTTTCTTCTGGTGAAAAGCAAACCCTTTACAGCTTAAGACTGAAGTTCCTTCCAACAGTCTTGCCTGTGATGAGCTATACCAATACAGGAGTACTATCCTTCTATATCTGAGGCTCTGAGCTTCTTCTCTCTTAAGTACCTTCCTTATGAGATTATCAAGATCCCACACACTAACTTGCCCTCAGCTTAGTGTGATTTACAATAGTTTAGAGATAAACGATTTTTATGAGCTTCTAAACTTTGTTTCAGTTAGCTCAAGTACAAACAGATAAGATTTGAATGTTTGCTAGAAGAAGATTACAAGTAGATTGAGAATTTGTTCACTCTTTAATTCTTTTATTCATTCAGCAACCTTCTTCAATGGTGGAAATACTCCTTTTATAGAGGGAGAGAACATTTTCGTTGATTTAAGACCGTTGTTAGTAATTCTGCCGTTATCTCTCAATCTTGTTTTCGTTAGCAATCCGTTAGAGCAGCTCGTTCATTTTTTACCCGCGCCATGCTATGCCAAGTTGATTTGGGACCCACTTTGTATGGCAGATATGTTTCAGATTAGCAGGTAAGTTTTGTTCTTGATTTCGCAACAACTTTTATCTTGTAGTAGACTAAAGAACAGATGGCGCGGTGGCATTAAATGCAAAGTCAGCTTTCTTGACTTTTAGCACCGAAAGACTAAGTTAACCTTTAGTAGTCTTCAGAAGAGCTTTTTGAGGTTCTGAATTTTGAGTGATCTTCTGAGATATTGAATACTTCATCTGACTCTAATTACTTCTAAGGATCCACAGCTCTGCTGACGAATCCTGGTGCTTCTGAGGTGACTTGCTTCTAAACTCAGAACTTACAAAACTTAATTAATCTTGCTTCAGAATCCAACAATCTTCCTCATTTTGTTGGTTCCGAGTGAAGTCAAGCACATGATGTACTTACTCCCTTATAGACTAATGCTTAGGTTCTGAGTTTTGATTTAATGACATACAATGAAGTAAGTACAACGAAGAGTTGTACTTTGAGAACAAAAATGAAAACTTTTTATTGATCACAATGGTTTACAAAGTTTTTACAAAGAATTCTATTACAAAGGTTTTTCCTTAAGTGCTAATAATTCATCTTAAGTGTCATTCTACTGATCTATCTCCATGACGCTGCTTGAAGCTTGGTTGGAAATCATCCATCTTTCCCAGATATCCTTGAAGCTGTGCTTGTCTTTCTCCCTCCACTTAATGCCAACAAGTTAAGAGATAATCTTCTGCTCATCAAGCGCAAACCTTTGGACAACTTCATGAACAGCTTTTGCATTTGCTTGAAGAGGAGGGATAATCTACTAGATCAGCCTTGCAACTTTGCTGGGGATAGAAGGAAAGATACTTTCAAGGATAACTTGGAGAGCCTTCTGATTCCAAATCCACTGAGTGTTAAGCCCATTCACCAGATGGTGCAGGAATGGAACAATCTCACTATCATGTGAGCAGAAGGAATGGAGAGATAGGCCACCAAGTTGATTACTTAATCCATCAATGCTCTTCTAAAGGGCCTCTGAAGTGCTTGCATTCCTTGCCACCATTAAGTCTATAGCTTTTTCAATGGTCTTGGTGAGTGCAGCAGCATACTTCTTTAGTTGATCATCTATTCCATCCACAGCTTCATTCTTCTAAGCAAAGGTGGTGTTAGTTATCTTCTTATGAGAATCTTCAACAGCCTTGAAGATCTCAGACTTAAGCTCTCTTTTGGAATCCACAATAGCCTTGAGAGTTTGAGCCTTAAAATCAGTCATGTGCTTCAGCATCTCATTAAGACTACTTTGGATTTTCTCCTGCTACCACATATGGAAGGCATTCTGAGTCCTGAGTGCCTAGACTTCATTCTTCATCCCCATGGAGAATTCTATTGAGGTGCACTTAATGGCACTCTCCAGAGTAGATATGACATCAGCTATCTACCTCTGGAGTACTTCTTTCACCCCGCTGACTTCATCATGGATCATCTCCAGACCCTTTTCACCAATGGCCATAAATCCGTTCAGCTTTTCTAGAGAATATAAGATGTCCATGTAATTGCTGAGCCTAGTCTCCAGTAGTGGCTGCAGATGCTGAATAAGTTCAGAGCAAATTTGTGACAGAAGAGGAATCGTGTCAGCCCTTTCCATTATTATTTACGCTTGCTCAGAGATAAGAGCTACACTCTGGGCAAGTTGGTAGTTGAAGAGGGTAATTTTGATGTCCATAATGGAGTCATTGAGGCGAAGTGCCATTGTGAAGAGATTGTCAAGGGTTTTTCCAATGTGATGGAGGGAGTTTACAAGAACAGGAGCATTAGAGTTTACTCCCTCAGCAAGATCATCAACCATCCATCCCCTACTTCCAAGGGATTCATCTCCATAGATTCTCTGTTTAGCAGGTTTGGGGATAAGAGTTAGGGAGCTATTTGGATCCACTAGAACCCTTGGAACAGAGGAATGCAGCTACTGTTGAGTCTTGGACTCCCTCATGATCTGAATATCATCTTCTTCACTCACATCCTCCATCAGAATTTCCTCATCTTTCTTCTGACCTTCCTCATTCTCATCATCCTCCTCCCTTATATCCTCTGGCCTGATGTTGTGCTTGGCAAATACTGAGTGGGCCATGGTAATGAGCTCATTAGTAGGATCTGATGCTAATGAATGAACACCCCATTCAGCCACTACAATCCTCTGAGCTTCCTCCTTTTGAAGAGTCGATAGGAATGTGTCATCCTCTGGTAAATTCTCTTTCATCAGAGATTGTTTATCAGCCTCTTACTTTTCTTCTTCTTTCTTCTCCTTCTTGGTTTCAGTCTCATCCTTCTTCTTTTCAACCTTCTCCTCAACTACTTCATTCTTCTTAGCCTCAGCTTCAATCTCCTTAGTCACCTCTTGAGCAATGGATGCTGCCACCATCAAAGGATCTTTGATATTTAGAGTAGGAGATCCTCCTGGTGTAGACAGAAATTTAGTAGGTGTCTCAAGAGTGGTTGAGAAGAGATGAGAGGGATCAAAGATAGCCTTCTATTGATTTAGAGGGGGAGACTGTAGCTTCTTCTCCAGTAGGAATTTAGTAGGATTTACCACCTTTGGAGGGACTAGACTGGGTGCTACTGGGAGAGCCCCCAAGGGTAAGTCAAAGTCCATTGAGGTTCCCTCCAAGACTTTTCCATCTACCTCCTCTGAGTCATCCTCTTTTGTCTCAAAGGTGCTCTTTTCCTTCATTTTGGTTATGAATTCTTCTGGAGCAGGCACTCTCTTCCCTTGTGACAGAGCCCTCTTCTCTGCCTCCTCAGCAGCTATCCTTATATCTCCTACTATCCCTTTTCAAGGTACATGATTAAGGACCTCTATTATACTCTGATTTATGGCCTTTATCATATCATCCTTCTAAGGATAATCTTTTGAGATGACAGTCTCACCATAGGTTTTGGCCTTCTTCTTTCTCTGCCTCTTTTCCTTCTTCTCCTCTTTCTCCTCCTCCTCAACCTCCTCTTCTTTCTCTTTAACCTTCTCTTCTTCTTTATCACTAGGGATAGCCATATCAGGATTAAATTCTCCCCTCTTCCTCTTGGTCAGGATGCTGATAGGTTGATTATCTTCTTCATCATCTGAGCTATTCTGCTCCAAGGGCCTTGGCACATATTGGAATTTGTTCATGGAGTAGGTGATTCCTTGAGCTTTTCCTTCAGTGACTTTAGTAGGAGTGACCACATCCTCAGCAACAAGTGCCTTACTTCTGCTGGCTTGATTTCTCTTTGCTTTAGGGATCTCCTCCTGTTTCATCACAGGTTCCCTCTACCTCTTGGGGGAGACTTCCTCAACCCCTTTTGCACCCTCTCCCTTCTTTGCTGCCCTTAGCTCTTTCTCCCTTTGCTTCCTAGCCATATATTTCTACAGAGCCTCCTCCCTATCCCATTTCATCCCATAATCAACCTTTTTATCAAAGGTCTCCCTTACAATCTTGCTACCCAGATATCCATCTTCTTCTGAGTAGTTTATCTCAAAGGATGCTACAATCCTGCTGATTAAGCCACTAAGTGTGAACTTGTGGTGTAGCATATGCTACATAATGATCATTGGCTGGTTAACCTTCTTCTTCTCCACTAGATGGAACAGAGTGTAGTGCTCATAGCTAGATATTGCATTTATTGAGTTCATATTCTGAAGTAGAAGATGAGCCATTATGAATTACCAGTATCTAGGCTCCTGAGGTATATGGGTTCTTATCTTCTTGCCAAACCATCCTTCTGGCATATACTCCTTATTATAACTTCCAGAATCTTCACACCCTCGTCTCAGAGCCATCACTTCATCTTTCATATTCAACAGCTTTGCTAGAAAAGTTAGAGTAATGATGATCTCCTTCCGTTAAACCACTGTTTTGAGCTCTTCATCACTCACAGTGCTCCTTTTTAAGTTTTTATAAAACTCAGAAACTATTTTGGGGAATGTTGGCTCCTTCAGTCTGATCCAAGTTTCTAATTGGTAGAACTCAATAGTTTTTTTATAAGGAGTTGCTTGGAGAAAGGCATTATCTCCTAGAAATCTCTGGGGGATTATGGTAGTGGGATTTGACCTGTATAGAACAGGTTCAAAGGTCTTTGGAGGGATTTTGATGACTACTTGTTCTTTGGAGCCTTCTTTTGATGATCTGGTTCTTTTAGGAGCCATTTGAGTAGTTAGGGTTTGAAGAAATTTTGGGTTTTTAGAAGGAGAAGTTTCTCAGAAAACTTAAGGAAATTTTGCAATTTTGGTAAAGTGATGAGAGGATGAACAGTCTTTACCTATTTATATGGATAGTTTTAGAGGGATGGTTTGGTAATTTGCTCAGATATAACAATAACGGTTTCAGCATTTACTGTTTTAAAATATACAGGTAACCGTCAAGTACGTAACTGATGGAAGGATGTGAGCAGTTTTAACCTAAAAATACGACTTGGGATTCGGGTTTTTGAATTTTGAAAGATGGAGCAATTCACGGGTTAAATAATCTGAGATATAGCATTGTGCTTATTTTCAGAGGATGACTGCTGCTTCTAAGACTAATTGGTCTCCTGAGTAATTGCACCATCTTCTGAGTAACATTCACAATGGGTTACTCATACCTATTTCTCTTCTAAGAAAAGCAAATTGATCTTTGCTCAGAGGTTTAGTGAAGATGTCAGCTCTTTGATCTTTAGTAGAGATGTATACCAGCTTCACATCTTTCTTGAGAATATGATCTCTTATGAAGTGGTGTTTGATGTTGACATGCTTCATTCTACTGTGTTGTATAGGATTCTTTACTAGATCAATTGTACTTTTGTTATCTCAGAGGATCTCTATGCACTCTATCTGAACTCCATAGTCTTTTAGTTATTGTTTAATCCACAAAACTTGAGCAACACAGCTTCCTGCAGCTATGTATTCAGCTTCCGTAGTAGATAGTGCTATTGAGGTCTATTTCTTACTATACTAAGAGACAATGCAATTGCCAAGAAAATGACATCTACCAGTAGTGCTTTTTCATTCTAGTTGATCAATTCCATAGTCAGCATCTGTGAATCCCTTTAGAGAAAAATCCCCATTGTTGGGATACCATAGTCCAGCTTCTATGGTTCTGAGTACATATCTTAGAATCCTTTTCACAGCACTCAGATGAGACTCTCTTGGGTCACTTTGATATCTTGCATAGTAGCATACCGCATAGTGAATGTCAGGTCTGCTAGCTATGAGGTACAGAAGAGATCCAATCATTCCTCTGAACAACTTCTGATTAATTTTCTTTCCTTTTGAGTCTTTGCTGAGTATAGTGTTGGAAGCCATGGGAGTTGACTTCTCTCTTCCATCTTCCATACCAAATTTCTTTAGAATCTCCTTGGTATATTTGGATTGATTAATGAATACTCCATTTGAACTTTGTTTGATTTGCAGACCAAGAAAGAAGGTTAGTTCTCCCATAATAGACATCTTGAATTCATTCTTCATTTGAGCACTAAATTCTTTACACATCCTATCATCAGTGGCTCCGAAGATAATATCATTGACGTAGATCTGAACAAGAAGTATGTATTTATCTCTTCTTCTGATGAATAATGTAGAGTCTATTTTTCCTCTGACGTATCTTTTTGAGATAAGAAAGCTCATCAATCTCTCATACCAAGCTCTGGGGGCCTACTTCAGACCGTATAACGCCTTCTTCAATTTGTAGATGTGGCATGGATGCTTTGATTCTTCAAAGCCAGGAGGTTTCTTTACGTAAACTTCTTCTGAGATAAATCCACTTAGGAAAGCACTTTTTACATCCATCTGATATAGCTTAAATCCCATATGGGATACAAAGGCGCAGAGGATTATGATTGCTTCAAGTCTTGCTACAGGGGTGAATATCTCATCATAATCAATTCCTTCTTGTTGATTATATCATTGAGCTACTAGTCTAGCTTTATTTCTGACCACATTCCCTTCCTCTTCAAGCTTGTTTTTGAATACCCATTTAGTGCCAATGATGGATTTGTTCTTTGGCATTGGGTTAAGATCCCAGACGTCATTTCTGGTGAACTGATCTAGTTCTTCTTGCATGGCCATCATCCAACTTTCATCATGTTTTGCGTCTTCAAATTTCTTTGGTTTCATGATAGAGACAAATGCTGGATGACTTGTCATTCTGCTAAGTTATCCTCTGGTAAGAACTGGATTCTGAGGTGCGTCAAGGATTAGTCATTTTGGATGGTCCTTCTTGGTTCTTGTTTCCTTGGGTAGGTTATGATGAACATGCACCTTTTATGCTTCCGGAGGATTTTCTTTATTTCCATGTTCTGAGAACCTGATCTCAGATGGTCATCCTTTGTTAACATTTTCCTTGGGTTGACTCTGAGGGTTATTTATGTGAGACAAAATCTCTATCTTCCTCTGAGTCTCTTCTTTTTCCTACATGGTTAGTTTCATCGAAATCTACATGTACTGACTCTTCTAAAGTTGCTGTTCTCTTGACAAAGACTCTATAGGCTTTGCTATGTGTTGAGTAGCCAAGAAATATTGGTTCATCAGCTTTAGGATCAAATTTTCCTAATTGTTCTTTATTTTTAAGTACAAAACATTTACACCCAAATGCTTTAAAGTACCCAATTTTAGTTTTTCTACATTTCCAAATTTCATAGGGAGTTTTATCAATTACCAATCTAATATTTACTCTATTCAGTATGTAACATGTAGTGTTGACTGCCTTTGCCCAAAAATATTTTGGAAGATTGTTGTCACTGAGCATAGATCTAGCCATTTCAACTATGGTTCTATTCTTCCTCTCAACAACTTCATTTTGTTGGGGAGTGTGAGGAGCAGAGAAGTTATGCTCAATCCCTCTGACGTCATAGAATTCAGCAAATAGTCTATTTTAGAATTCTCTGCCATGATCACTTCTTATTTTAGAAAGAAGGACTCCTTGTACAACCTCAATTCTATTACATAGTCTAGAAAATCCTTCATAAGCTTCATCCTTACTACTTAGAAGAATTACCCATGTATATCTAGAATAATAATCTACAATAACCATGGTATATTTGTGTCCACCCATGCTCATAGGCAGAACAGGGCCAAACAAGTCTAGATGAACAAATTCTAGGACTCTTTTAGTTGAAAATTCAAATTTAGACTTAAAACTCCTTTTGAATTGTTTCCCATACTGACATGAATTACACAAATGATCCTTTTTGAAGTTCAAGCTTGGCAAACCCTCAACAAGTTTCTGTTTGACTAATTTGGTCAGAAGGTTCATGTTAGCATGTCCCAACCTTCGGTGCCATAGCCATGACTCTTCTTCTTTAGTCATCAAGCATATATCTTTCTTTGCTTTATCATTTAAGTTAATTATGAATACATTAGTAACTCTAGAAGCATATATCAAGGTTTTATTTGACTTACAGTCAATAACGGAGCATCCTTCTGAGTCAAAGATGACTTTTCTTCCTTGGTCACATAGCTGAGCAACACTCAGAAGATTGAATTTTAAGTTATCAACAAGGGAGACTTCTTCAATTTTGATTTCTGATCCAATGGTTCCTTTGCCAATGATCTTTCCTTTCTTGTTATCTCCAAAGTTCACATTTCCATATCTTTTACGTTCTAACGAGATGAATGATGTTTCATCTCATGTCATATGTCTTGAGCATCCATTGTCTATATACCAGATTTGTTGACCTTTAATGGACCTAAGACTTACCTACAAAAGTAGATGGTTAGAATCTTCGAACCCAGTTTCCCTTGGGTTCGGGTTCATAATAAATTAGAACTAATCAATCATAATAATCATAAAAACCATTCTTAAATCTACACATAGAAGTTATATGGTTTTTCTTTCCATAAAAGTTACATAAGACCTTTACAACTTCACTGGCCTTTTCTTTTTGTACAGTTCTGAGAGATGGGCAAAGGTCAAAAGGTTTTTGAATTGGTTGCCTCTGAGATATGACTCTTCTTCTGGCTTGTGGATTTCCCTAAGTCATCTTTTGATAACCTCCCTTTTGATGACTATTTACGTCATATCTATATCCATACTCCTTATAGCTCCTTTACCTTAGAGCTAAAGATTCACCTTGATACACCCTTTGAAGATTTTGCTTCTATGAGGCGTTTATATTCTGAGGATGCTTCTTCTCCTGAGAATGTTCATTCTTTTGAGGGTGTTTTTTCTTCTGAGGAGGCTCATTTCTAAGGTTCTGATTTTCCAGGCAGAGTTATCTTACCCCGATATATGTCCCTTTACCAACATTACTCTTCTACTGAGGTTGGTAACATTGACTCCTACCAGAACTAATTCTTTCTTAAGCTTCTCAATCTCAGTTTCAAGCTCTCCTTTCCTCTTGTGAATAGCTTTGGTGGAGTTATCTCTAGCTATATCTCGGATATAGAAGTCTTTAAAGTCTTCTTCAAGAAGCTTCATGTGTTTCTTGTTCTTTTTAACCTGCTTATAAATTTGAGCAAGTAGTTGCATGATTTCATCAGGAATATTGATTTTGGAATTTACCTCATCATTCACCTGAGATTTTTCTTCTAAAGATGAGACTTTCTCTTTGCTGTTATGCTAGGATTCAACTGTTGGGTACATGTCATCTATAGCCATGAAGCATATTTGTGCAGTCTCCTCATTCTCTAAGGAATCTGCAGTGCTCTCATTATCGCTATCACTCCATGTTGCCATCATCGCCTTCTTCCCTTTGTCCTTTCTTAGCTTTGGATAACTAGACTTGATGTGTCCTTCCTGGTGACACTCAAAACAGGTTATAGGTTTTTGATTTTCACCTTTGATTTTTTCTTCGAACCTCTGAACTTGCTCTTTGAGAGGTCCATCTTGTGGAAGTTTGACTTCTAGGAGAAATTACCTTTCTTCTGGAACTTTTGAGGAGTCCTTGAATCTTCTACATGAATTTCTTGAGTCTTCTAGCCAGTATAGCCATATCCTCATCATCTTCTGATGAGCTCTCATCAACTTCTTCTGCTTTCAGGATTATTATCTTCTTTCCTTTTGTCCTTGCTTTTTCTTTCTTCTGAAAGTTCTGCATAGAGATCTCATGAGTGATTAAGGAACCAATGAGTTCATCATACCTGTAAGTGGTGAGATCTTGAGCTTCTTCTATAGCAGTCTTCTTATCCTGCCATTTCCCAGTTAGGCTTCTGAGAATCTTCTTCACTTACTCCTCTTCTGAGAAGCTCTTTCTCAATATTTTGAGCTTGTTGATAATATTTGTGAATCTAGCATTCATGTTTGATATTGATTCTCCCTCTTCCATTTCGAATAGTTCATAGAGTAGCAGATTCTGATTAATCTTTGATTCTTTGACCTTATCTGTTCTTTCATAGGTTACTTCAAGATTTTTCCAAATCTCCTTGGCACTCTCACATCCTGAAATTTTATTATATTCTGCAGCATTTAAGGTATAATGTAAGAAGTTAATGGCAGCTGCATTACTTAGGAGAGATTACCCCATCTACAGTAGATGTATGAATGTATGGACCATTGGTTATAGTAAGCCATGCATACATATCCTGAGACTGTATGAAATTTTTCATTCTGTTTTTCCAAAATGTGTAATTATGTCCAAAGAACAGTGGGGGTTTGGATACAGACAACCCTTCTAGGAGTAACTGTGTGGTCATGTTTCCAGGCAAATGCTTCATGCTATTTTCACCCATTTTAATCTTTTACTCTAGATTTGTTAAGTCTGTTTTTGAGTTCCTTCTCTGATACTAATTGTAGGACCCAATAGGGTGATAAAATAGGTCAGAGTGGGGTGAATGACTCTTTTTCTGAGTTCCCTGTATTCTTTAGAAGGTTGCTTCTGAAGATTCTTCTAAGTAATTATTCTTTACTCAGAGTCCCCTTTTTATATTTAAGTGTTTTAGTTGCGGAATTAAATAAATACAAAAATAGAGCAGAGTAAGGAAATATGTAAACAGGGATTTTATTCTGGTTCAGCCTCTACCTAATCCAGTCCTTGGAATCTCTTGTCCAAAATTTAATTCATTAGTGACTTTTCGTCTGGTGAAAAGCAAATCCTTTACAGCTTAAGATTGAAGTTCCTTCCAACAGTCTTGCCTATGATGAGCTATACCAATACAAGAGTATCGTCTTTCTGTATCTGAGGCTCTGAGCTTCTTTTTTCTTAAGTACCTTCCTTATGAGATTGTCAAGCTTCCTCACTCTAACTTACCCTCAACTTAGTGTGATTTACAAAAGTTTATAGATAAATGATTTTTATGAGCTTCTGAACTTTATTTCAGTTAGCTCAAGTATAAACAGATAAGATTTGAATGTTTTCTAGAAGAAGATTACAAGTAGATTGAGAATTTGTTCACTCTTTAATTCTTTTATTTCATTCAGCAACCTTCTTCAATGGTGGAAATACTCCTTTTATAGAGGGAGAGAATATTTCCGTTGATTTAAGACCGTTGTTAGGAATTCTGCCGTTATATCTCAATCTTGTTTCCGTTAGCAATCCGTTAGAGCAGCTCGTTCATTTTTTACTTGCGCCATGTTGTGCCAGGTTGATTTTGGACCCACTTTGTACGGCAGATATGTATCAAATTAGTAAGTAAGTTTTGTTCTTAATTTCTCAACAACTTTTATCTTGTAATAGATTGAAGAACAGAGCGCGCGACGGCATTAAATGCGAAGTTAGCTTTCTTGACTTTTAGCGTCGAAAGACTAAGTTGACCTTTAGCAGTCTTCAGAAGAGCTTTTTGAGGTTCTGAGTCTTGAGTGATATTTTGTGATATTGAATACTTCATCTGACTCTAATTGCTTCTAAGGATCCACAACTCTGCTGACGAATCCTGGTGCTTCTGAGGTGACTAGCTTCTGAACTCTGAACTTACAAAACTTAATTAATCTTACTTCAGAATCCAACAAAAGGTAACATACAAGTTCATGTATGATATTGGTAAAAAACAAAGTTTATGTATCAAATTGAGAACATGAGTATAATTAATGTACTATGAGTGAAATTAACCAGCCAAACAAGCTTGCTTGTGCTATGATTACAAAAAAAGAATACATCCTTTACACATTAATTGAGACATTGCGTAGCTAATGATATGTTAGTTATTTAGAAGCCAAGAGAGTCGCCGCCATCACCCAAAACCTCTGCTGGCCAGACCCTCACCAGCAAGAATTGCCCCCATCAACCACCAATTCCCCTCTACCCAAAACCACCCCCAGCCACCTACTTCAAATCGATTCTAGCCCCCTGTCAATAGCTCTCAGATTTACTTCGAAAATTTCCTTGAAACCCATGATAAGAATGCAATGAAAATCGTATTCTTGAAGTTCAACGTCTAGGAATTATTGTTTTGGTTTCCTCTCTCTGAAGGGGTCAATCCCTATCCATGAAGCTCTTTATCATCTCAATGCCATAGCGATCGGTTGATTTCGGCTTCGAGCCTTTACAGCCAGATTTGATAAACAGAATAAGGTCTCAAGCCATGTACGTGAGCTACCCAAGTCAAGTAGCCATGCAAACTCGGCTGCCCCAAGTGTGAAAAAGGGTAGTCCATTTGTAGACTCGCCAAGAGATTCTCACTCATACACACAGGTGATAGTTGCGAGTCCTAGACCGATTGAGCTCCATCTTGATCATGCCATTGAGAAAGCTCAATGGGTGCAATCCTCTTGTTTCGCCAAGTTAAGGACTTGTGCCCTTATTCCAGACATCTTCTTTATCGTCCTTAATCGAAATTTCGTAGTTAACTTCATAGAGCCGGTAAGTGGTGACTTGGTAGTGATATTGTTCCACTTGGAGGATTCTTTAGTGGGATTCATGGAAGGAGATTGGAGGTCTCTTTATGTTTTATTCGAGGATGTTTTTCCATTCTCATCGAAATTTTTTCCCAAAGAGCAACTATGCAATGTAAACTTCTATGGATTATCGCCTGCTATTCTCACAAGGAGTTAATTAAGGAAGTGGCTATTGTAACAGGGAAGTTGATTTCGATCGATTTCAATTTTGAAAGGCCGGACCATTTGGATGTTATTTCATGTATTATGAATGTACCAATAGGTGCCACAGAGAAGAAAATTAACGTTCTTATCAGAGGAATCGGTTTAAGCATGTTGGCGGTATTTCAACAACTCATCGCTTATTGAAATTGCTCAGATTATGAGTCTTTGAGAACGAGTTCAGAGGATATTTACGTTTCGGATCGTTTTGTTAGTTCCCCTCACTCCTCGCCGGTTTTGGAAACGTCGTTAGTTGGTATCGCCAGACGTGGTTTGGCTTCTGAGAATGCTCAACTGGGCTCGATTTGGAATGAGACCACTGCAGACAACCCCAAGATAGTGTCAGTTCCATCTTTGGTAGTTGGTCTGTTGCAAGATTCGACTTTGGCTTTGGATGATCAAGGCTTAGTTCAGACCCGCGCTGTTGATTCGTGCAAGTTAGTATCGGATACATCGGTTGTCCACAAGTCTAAATTCACTAACTCTAGCTCCTCGGGACCAAACATTGCAAATATGAATCGAATCATCATTAATGAATACAACCAACAACTGAGTGAGGCCTTCCTCATATGGTCCGATGGTTTTAAATTGAGATTATTCAAGGAATGTTCCAAGCTTTTAGTTTTGGAGGCCATCCAAAGCCGTGTGGAGGCTTGATCTTTGATGCTCTTCCAAGGCTTCTCTCTCTATTTTTTATCATGCCATTATCATTTGTAAGTTGGAATTGTCATGGGGGTTTATCAAACGGCCTAAAGCAATGTTTTATTTAATCTTGTATTTGGAAATATAATCTACAAATTGTGGTATAAACTGAAATCAATCGGGGATAATACATTCCAAAAGATATGGGGACATAACGATTTTGATGCTTATTTTGTTAGTTCGTAAGGATTATTCGGGGGTTTAGAAATTACATGAAATTCTACTTTGTTGAGTGGCTCGTTATTTGCCTATTCCCCTCGTTGGATTATTACTCATTTTACATCGTCTTTATTTGATTTCTATGTTGTTGCACTTTATGGACCTACGTTTGAACAATAGAAAGTCAATGTGGTTGGGATTATCATTGATTATTTGTGCTTTGGAAAATGTCTTGTTTATGGTGACTTTAAAGGGACTTTATTTGGAAATGAAAGATCGAGAGGAATGTTATCTCCTTCTTTGCCAAGTTTTAGATATTTCATTAATGTTAATGAGCTAACTGACATCTCTTTCCATGGGAGGGATTATACTTGGCATAATGCAATGTCTTTTTCTCGCATCGATAGGGTATTGGTTAATGGTGGCATCATTGTCTGTTGGCCAAGATTATCCATTTGTACCCTTGATTCAACTCTTTCGCACCATTTCCCCATCCTTTTCTGAAGTCAACCGCCTATACCGTTCGGTCAAAAACCGTTTAGATCGCTTAATTGTTGGTGGAAAAAAATGATTTTCTCCCATTTATCGGTAGCAAGTGGACTGCAATTTGTAGTAATAATGGAGGCCGATACTTTTGCTTCCTTATGGGTCTCTTAGGGAAAGCGATAAAGCCGTGTCACACTCTTCATTTTGGGAACTTGGAATAATCAATTGTGGAGCTTGAGTCTGAAACCTTAGCTTTGACGAGTAGTGAGGTTACGAGGCTTTGAGTGCTTCAGAATTGGAGCATTTAGGCTCTTGCAAATAAGCCTTGATGCAGCGTCGTTCTCAATTGGAAAGCATTAGACATCAGTAATCACAGGTAAAATGCCTCTTTTAGGTGATAATAATACGAGTTTCTTCCACCAAACAGCTTCAGCCTGCTTTAGGAACAATCGCATAACTTACCTTGAGCTAAATGGTTCCCTCTCCTTCGAGGTAAATGAGCTTTTTGCAACCCCTGTAGTGGTACCTTTCTCACTTCACAAGCTATATTTCAACCGCATTTCGGTAGATAACAACCGAGAGTTGCTAAGGTCGTTTTTGGAAAAGGAAATTTGGGACTCGATTTGTGCTTATCATGAGAACAAGTCCCCGGGGTCGAATGGTTTTAATCATTTCTTTTATAAGTTTTAAGCAAGACTTCTTGATTCTTTTTAATCAATTCCACGAGATCGCTTTTCTACCGGACTCCATAAAAGTATCTTACACGGTCCTCATCCCAAAAATACCGGGCAACTACTCTCTCCAAAATTTCAGACCTATTGCTCTTATCCACGGGGTCTATAAAGTGGTCGCAAAGCTTCTATCGACGTTTCTTAAGGGGTTTCTACCTTCGTTCATTTTCAGGAATTAATTTTCCTTTGTTAGCGGACGTAGTATACACGAATGCTCCTTTGTGGCCTCCAAAGTAATCCACTTAATCCACCCCGACGTCATGCTTATTTGGTCTTAAAACTCGATTCCACAAGGCTTTCGATAGTATTTCATGGGTCTCCATAGACGCGATTTTGACAAAAATGGGTTTTGATCATAAATGGATCTCTTGGCTACGCAGTTGTCATCACAACTCTACAACCTCGATATTGGTCAACGGTAGCCCCGAATTACCCATAAATATTAAAAGGGGAGTTAAGCAAGGAGATCTGTTGTCCCCTTTTATCTTGTGCTTGTGATGGAAGGTCTTAAGCAACTCTTAGATACGAGTATCTGAGAAAGTTTGCTTCCGAGTTTTAAAATTGAAGAGAATTTACCAGATTTATCGTTGTTATAATTCGCAGATGGTATTTTATGCTTTCTACCGGTAGATGAATCTCTAATTTAGCCTTTCATTCGTATTCTCCGGTGTTTTGAATTAATCTCGGGTTACGAATCAACTTCCACAAGAGTTCATTGCTTGAGATTAATGTTGATGACCCCAAAATTCGGAGTTGTGCTTCGAAGCCTGGTTATAAAGTTGAATAATTTCCCGTGACTTACCTTGGAGCTCCATTAAGTTACAAATAGCTTAGTTGCGGTAATTGGGATGCACTTGTGGGAAAATTTCAAAATCTTCTAACAAATTGGAAGGGAAATTGTTTATCTTATGCAAGGAGAGTGATTCTCATCAAGTCTGTTCTTTCCTCAATTTCAATATATTTATTATCTCTTTTCCAACTACAGGTGGCAATTGAAAAGAAATTGGTGAGTCAAATGAGAAGTTTTCTTTGGAGAGGTGATGCGAATATTAGTGGACTTTGCAAGGTGAGTTGGGAGACCATTACTCTACCGAAACACTTGGGTGGCTTATTTATTTGGAATCTCAAACTTTTGAATTGTAGCTTGCTTCTAAAATGGTTATGGCAACTCCGCGATGCTGAAGATAATTCATTACGGGAAGGTTTTGTGCAAAAAGGCTCGGGTTTAATTCTTAGTGGGATCTTATTAAGTTTGACTCCTCAAAATTATCTACGATTTGGTTGGGAATCCACAAATGCTGCTGTCGTTTCCAACAGTACTGGAATTTTTTCACCACCAACTGCACTGTGAAAATTGGCAGCGGTGTTGCGATCTGTTTTTGGCAAGTTAACTAGACGTTGAGTGGTTCATTACGGCTTCTTTTCGATGACCTTTGGCAGCCAAGTCAACCAAGTCTGTACCGAGTTGTTCCGACCAAACAATTCGAGTAGGCTCGTCTGGCAAAGGTGTCTTCGAAGGGCTGAACGCGACCATCTTTATGAGCTGAAAAGTGTTTTAATTCAATCAGTCCTGTCACTGTTCACTTCTTCTAAAATCGTGGGGCTACTATACTCTAAAGTTCAGTCATCTTTCTTGGACAATGCAGACTGTTTTCTTTGGATTCCGGGGGCTAAAAGATCTTACACGGCATCATCTTTTTGTATGGGCTTTTACGATAAACCAAGTTGGCTGAGACCCCTTGTCTCTTTTGATATAATTTGGAAAAGGTGCATGCTTCCTAGAGTGAGTTTCTTCGCTTGGATCTTGCTCTAAAGACAAATCCCAATAAGGGAGTTCCTTCTAAGCCGTGGATGCACCCAGTTTGCTGAATCAACCTGTCCTTTCTGTGAAGCAATCGGGATCGTGGACCACTTATTCCTTTTCTGCCATGGGAGCTGGTCAATTTGGAATAAGGTGTTCCAATGGATGTGAGTCTCTTTATCGTTACCTAGCCGCGTGTATGAATTTCTTTTGCTTTGGAGATCGCTTTTCAAGAACAGTATTCCCAAGGAGTTTGGAACAGAGGTTTGGTTTTCGATCATGTGGAGCATTTGGAAAAGAGGGAACGAGTTCATCTTTCAAGGTTCTCTCAGACATCAAGACTTGCTTCATGCCAATGTCCATGATGTTTGGTTTTTCTTCAAGATTAGGAAGAAGTCTATTTCTTTTTCGATAAATGACATTTTATTTGATTATAGCTCATTTGTATATAAATGATTGTAATTTTTTGGACGATTCACTTTTTGTGAGCTCTTCTTAATAAAAAGAGGGGTGGGTGCTTTCTAGGAAAGCATTTCGCATCAACCTAGTTGGGACAAGCATCCCGAAATTTTCACCTGCCTCAAACTTTTTCCGTTGGAGGAACACAATGTTCCTCTGGAGGTTTTTAAAAAAAAAACTAATGATACGTTAGTTATAAAATAATTTAGACAATTATAGTTTCAAACCAAGTTGTAAATATTTGTTTCTAAAATCATCAATTCAATTTGTTTTGGTACATTTTATTGCTCTTCTTATATAGATATTCCAAATTTTTTATTTGTTCAGTGAAATATAAGAATATCCCTGTTTATAAGATATTTTTGTTTTTGCCATAATAGTAATTAATTTTCACTTTCCCATTATTTGAGTTTCTACATTATCTTTTACCTTCTTTTTGTAACTACCCCATCTTTTATATTTAAGTTGGTTTTTTTAACTTAAAACGACCATATCTCAAAAATCATTGATTTTTTATTAGACAATTTAGAATATTTTGTTCGTCTTATTTATATCTTAAAATGATATTTGATTGGAATAATTTCAGAATAAAAAATTTGAAAATCAGTATACCTGGCATAAAAGTTGTTATACCTTGTATAAAAACTCTTATACAATGTATAAAATTTAAATTTTATGGAATACAATAAAATTGAAATTTTTATACCATCCTCAGTTTCGCATAAAATAAACCATTTTATGGAGACCATGTACATTATATAAAACTTATTATAACAGGTATGATAGTTGTTATACCTGATATAAGAACTATTATACCAGGTATACCAACTGTTGAATCATGTACAATAGCTTTTTGTTGCAGTCTTATGTTGAAGAAAAACTCCAACAAAAACCATATTTATAAAGATCTTGTACCTGGTAAAATAGATATTATATCGGTATAATGACAATTATACCACGTATAAGAGACATTATACAATGCATGTCTATAAAATCACTTTTTACAAGTCTAAGTTATTTCATTGAAATCAACTGGTGTGATAATGGTATCAATATATAACATACTACAACAAAATCCTTGAATTTGTCTATACAATTCAATTAATCTACTTGGAATTCTGTTTCAATAAAAAAATGTCCTTTATTGGAGAAACTAATTTCACAACTCAATACAAAATGCAATATCTGACATGATTGTGAGATGAGAAGCAGAGTTGATATGTGGAGGGAAAGAGGAGGAAAGGTTTGGTTGCAAAGAAGAGCAAAATTATGGAGAAGAGATTTGGGCAGAGTCGAGCCCAATTGTGAAGGAGATGAAAATAAGAAGGTCGAGAAGGGACAAATTGAATGTTAAAAAGGAAATAAGAAGTAAAGAAAAGGATAACGAAAAAAAGAAAAAGGTAATGTACATAAAATGCAAAATAGTAATAGGTAGCAAGGTTAAAAAAGGATAAATTCCGAAAATGTATCACGTGATTTAAATCATTTTTAAAAAATGGATCTATGATTTTATGAATAGTAAAAGGAGGCATGAGGTTTTAAATTATTAGTAAAACAGAATTCTTTATTAACATTGTTAAAAGACGATGACGTATCAATTTTTTTTATCTTCTTCGATCAAGGAGAAGACTAAACAGAAGAAAAGAATAATCTCTTTCTCTCTTCCTAAATTCTCCTTCTCCTGTTCCTATTCAACAAATCAACCCCCTTGCACGGTTTCAATCTAATCTTTAATCGTATGAAATCTTAATATTTGCACTATGATTTGAACTGGTTTTCAAAAAAAAAACACTAGGATTTGAACTAGGTTTTGCTGATGGATCAGAGACTAGAGGGTTCGGAGAGAACACATTATCGGTGTGCATAGGAAATCAAAGGAAGAGAGATGAAAAAGATGGGTTGAATCAGAAGAAATTCAAACTTTGTAATGAACAAATAGCTTTTCTCGAAGAAAGTTACAAAGAGTACTTAACTTTGAATCCCGTAAGCCAAACTCCAAATTAAAATAAATCTATTTTTACAATTTTGTGAGATATAATCTCGTCAATACCTTCAACTCCGAATTAATGTAAAGCCATTTCACTATTTCAGTTTTCCCCTATTCGATTATTTTCATTCTTTCTTTGTTTAATCGAAATTCCTCCGCACCAGATGGCAGTTTTGTAATTGACTCCTCTGCCCCCAACTCGTTTTCTATTTGTTCACCTTAGCTGCTCAATGCTCACCGTCGCTCTGATAATTCTGAGAAGGAGAATTGGACAAGACAATTGATTAAGACCCCGTTCTTTTCAACTTCTGAAAGCTGAACTGAACTGAACTGAACTTAACTTAACTGAACTTAACTGAACTTATTTCAGTGTAAATTTAAGCCATGTTCTCTTCAATTACAATTTAATTAAATTAAGTTAAGTTAAATTAAGTTCAACTATGTGTAGTTATAAATTTACACTGAAATAAGTTAAGTTACGTTTTCAGAAGTTAAAGAGAACGGGGCCTTATAACTACACATAGCTGAACTGAACTGAACTAATTTAAATTAACTAAACTAAACTAAATTGAACTGAACTGAACTTAATTGAATTGTAGTTGAAGAGAACAAGACCTAAGAAGCCTTATTGTTTGGAGAAGTCGATTTGTGGGAATGAGTTTGCTGTGTGATTAAGATGAATAACTATTTCTGTTTTAAAATTTCAGCTTTAGTTCAAGGAAAAAATGAATAAATTTGAATTTTTAAAAATAAAATTTCTTATTTTGCTAACTGTTTGAATCTTCACATTTTTTGTGACCCATAAAACCATATAGCTTTTTTGAAAATGATTTAAATCACATTGTACTTTTTTTGAAGTTTACCCTAAAAATAAATTTGATTTTATTGTTTTTAGCTAAAATCCCCTCATCTCATATTTGTCTTAGAGCACGTCCAATGGTTCCCCATTTTGAGGATATTCCCAAACTGGGGAACCATTATGGGGAATGGTCTACTCCAATCATTCCTCATTTGCTATATCCTAAAAATGGAATTCCCCATATATGGGGAATCCCATTTTGGGAAATGATTATTTTATTATTATAAGATTACCTTTTTATTATTTTATTATTATATGTGTATTATGGATTTAATATTTATATATTTTATATTTTAGGCTTATTATTTGAGTATTGTGAGTTTAATATTTACTTGTGTATTATGTTTTCATCTCATTGTTACTTGTATATCATATTTCCATCTCATTTTACTTGTGTGTGTGTGTGTGTGTGTGTGTGTGTGTGTGTATATATATATATAATATATTTTATATAAACTATAAATTTTAGAAATTGTGGCAAGAATACGGTAATTCATAAAATATAGTTAATATGATGTCTTATGGTTTATTATTGTAGTTGTGTTTTAGCTAGTATCTTTTAAGAAAAAAAATAATGAAATATCTATTGTCATTGTTTTTGTATTTTGTTTCTTTATTATTAAAGAAAGTAATATATTTATTATTATATATATTATACAACACATGCATGTTAAATAGAAAAAAAATTTATTCGTAATAAAATATAATAATAATAATAATAATTAATTAATAAGATATTTTAGTTCAAGATATTATAGTTAAGATATAATTTGTTGAATAATAATTAGAATAGAAGTGGTGTAAAGAAATGAAAAAAATAATAATAAAATATTATTATTTTATTGGAATCTGAAATTAGGAATGGAAAATGGGGAAGATGGTTGGAGCAAAAACATTGTAGATCCTGCATAATAAGGTTTGGGGAATGGAAAATGGGGAAAATGGTTAGAGTTGCTCTTACTCCCTCCCTTTTTTTAATAACTATCTTTTTAGAACCTTTGAAAAAATTCATAATAAGTGTCGTTTCGAATTCCTATGCACATTTTTAATATTTGTTTATTTTTAGCATAATTCAATGTACATTGAAAATGACAAAAAGAATGAAATATTAATTCAACTTTTAAATTAACAAAAATCATATGGGTTAATAAATGTTTTTATTGTTAATTAATGTGGTTTTGGTATTGATAAACAATCTTAATTAACACAAAAGTTATTATGAAATGTAGTGAGTATATTGCTAATTAATACAATCCATTGATATTAAATCTAAATACTCCCTCCATCTATTAAATATTGACGTTTTAGAGGGATTTTGATTTCTCTTTTTATTGTCATTTTGTATTTCCAATATGCTTTTTCTCTAATTTTTTCATACCTACCCATATTAGGGAAATTGTAAAAAATGTAGGGTTTGTGAAACTTATTTACAAAAATACGTTCCAACTTATCATTTACATTCTATAACCAATTTAAGTTTCAATTTTCACTCTATACGTTCTATATATACATTGTTTTATCAAGTTTTAGTTGCTTCTTTCTTTTTGCATCGTGCACTTTTTCTCTCCATCAAATTCTCTCTTCCTTGTTTTGATTCTTCCTGATTCTCTCTAGATCGAATATTCTTCAAGTCCCTGATATCTGCAACTATCAAATTCTCTCCATAATTCCAATTTTCTAGCTTTTCTTCAAGGCTCTTGTCTCTCTGCAACTATCAAATTCTCTGAATAATTCTAGTTTTCTAGCTTTGTATCAGACTTTTTTAATTTAATTTGAAATTTCGATTAGGTTAGCTATTTTTTTTCATATGATTTTGATTTTTAATTATAATTGGGTTTCAAACGCATATTTTGTGACCAAAAAAGAAAACTAACAACCTGAGCAGCACTCTGTGCCATGGGATTAATTGCAGACTGAACATAAACAAGTAAAGGCTAAACACTAGGTCCAGATTGACACTAAATCTGTTACAAATGCATTTTCATTACTTTTCAAGATTAATTTAACACAACTTGTTCTTCATACCAATTTCCTACTGTTCTGAGGGCTTATATTCTATAAAGATGCCAAAAACCTTGTTCCCCACTTTTCTACCTATAAGTTGAAAATTCAAAATATGAACAGGTGTTGTCAGTACCACTTATCAAAATAGAAAAATGGTGACCACTGAAAGTATACAGTTTCGGTGTAGTTTTAAAAGATATCAATCCCACAGGGAAGGGATTCGGTTCTAAAGACTAACTAGAGTTACGGGGTAAACGAAAATAGTGAATTTTTATTGGAGGGATTTGGATGATAGACGGACGACTGGATAGATGTATGAACCGACTAGAAAAGATATAAAATATAAAGATATTCCCTAAGAACAAGTTTAGCAGAGAAAAACATGCAAAATTCTCAAGAGTATTTCGTACACTAGATAACTTCAACAAATAAGGTTCTAGATGCCCTAATATTCAATAATTCACCGTAGAGCAACACATAAGATGACTTTTCTAAGTCGAGGGTGAACGAATTATGACACTTATAAGAACTTGGATAACTATAATACTATGCTTAGTACGGGTCACTCTCACATAGCCATATTTAGCAAGTTACCACTCTAAAAATGTTGGCTCACTTAACAGCGTTATAATCACAGATCTAGTGATTATACACAATCTTGTTAACCTCGAAATCACTTTTAAGGTTAACGCGAAAGCATATAACTTTATTAATATAAGAGACGCAAAATGAATTACTTGTTATGACACATAGACATATCATAAACTTCGAAATAGAAAGTATAAGCAGAAAACAAAGTAAAGTTGTAAGGTATGCAAGTGAAAGCTAAAGTTGATCAAACCACATCCACTCTTTAATGGGAGTCATCAATTCCCACAATTCTTACATCTACTTTGAATCCGGTCTCGACCCGTATAGAACCTCCACAAGGATGCTATTCTTTGTGAATCTCGAATAAAAGAATGTTGAAGAACGAAAACTTTTATTGATAAGTGCTTTGCAATTACACTCATAAAACAAACGCTAGTATTTGTGTAGAAATATAGTAATCAAAATAGGAATCGAATCACTTATACATTTTTCTTACTAAGACTTTGAACTAGCAAATTCTATATAATTTCTACTTTCTATCTGTACATACACGTCTAACATGTATCACACTATCAATCCAAATTCTCTACCTTATTTTTTTTCCACGAAATTGGTGGGTCTTAAACCTTATTTACAGAGCATGAAGGGTTGCGTCTATCCAAACAAAAAGTCATGTCCATTATCGAAGAGTTGCATCACTTCATTTTGATTGGATGTAAAGATTCATCCTCATCCATAATGGAAAGATACCTTTTCATGATTGGTTGACTTCCAAAGGGTGTCTTTTCAGTTGGTAGTTGATGGCGGCTGATTGTTGTTATCTGGCGATTGGTAGTTGAAAAGAGATAACAAATAACCATCACCAGTCGCGACCGCCAATCCCATGTCACGATCGTGAACATTGGTTGGTAGTTTTCTGTTTATGAAGAGTGATAAGTCTCGACCGCGGACAGGTGTCACAATCATGAAATGCTGTTTCTTCATGATTCTTCTTTGAACTTTGTTGATCTTTGATCCTAAGAAAAATCTTTGTGTTCCACGCATCTTTTTGCACCTTTTTTACTCTTTTTTCATAGAATTCCACTTTTGATCATTTTACTCCCAAGATTTACCTAGTTTCTACACTTGCATCAAAAACAACTACATAACACGTGAAATCTTTTATACGAAGTATAAAATGACTCAAAACCATATCATTATATGATTGAAAATATCATGATAATAAGTGTAGTTATACACTTATTACACCCCGACACTTAACTTTTGCCTTGTCCTCGAGGTAAATACAACAGAAGTGTATAAAATAGTATTTAAGTTTGTACCTCATTTGGTGAAAGACTCCAAGTTGCATAAAATTCAAGTAAAAGTTCAAAATTTCCCACAAATTAGTAATGTGCAATTTATATAGTCTAGTTGCATACCTTTGCTCTTAATGGAGGGTCAACCAAATCGCATCTTCATATAAGTGATATATGCTTACTCGAATATTTCCTTCTCTTAAGTATAGTATAAAGTATAAAGGACAAATGGAGCACACTTAGAAAAGTTTAATCTCAAGGAATTTTTAGGTAACCTAGGATGCTAAAAACACTCTTAGTGGTTGCGTTTTATGCTCCATACCACTCTCCCCTTTTTTTAGTGGTTGCATTTTATGTTCCATACCACTTTCTCTCATTTTTTTCTTTTAAGCATATGTTTTTGAAGTTAGATTTGTACTTTGCACCCAATTTTCGTGTTATGCTACTTTTTCTTTTTTAACTCATTGAATGGTTGCAGTTTCTGCTTCGTACCATTTCCTCACCTTTTGCATAACTCATTGGTTATCCTCTCTTTCTTTTGATTTTTCACTCTTAATACCCTCATCCTTTATTGATCACTTTCAAAGTATTATGACTATAGTTTCCCAACACTTTAAACACACTCAATACTTATAGGACGTATTCGAGAAATGCATATAAAACTCATAGTAAGAACACTACTAGATATTACTCCACTTAAAACTTATTGGTAGCATTAAACTAAAACTATATAACTTATACTAATTCATGTTGCATTGAAATATATATCGAAACTTACTTGGAATGTTGCTTT